>JACATO010001448.1:0-69103 GCA_018389105.1 Nautilus pompilius
AGAGAAGAGAGAGAGAGAGAGAGATCCTGACCCGTTTTCTATTTGAATCTAACGTCAGTACTATTACCTTATAGTCGATTTGTTGTTGTTGGTAATTTATTTCACAAGCCCCATCTCATTCTCGTTTACTGCGAGAAAAGAAAACGAACAACAGTTTGTACTTTCGTGTGCAAACGTGAGACAATCTATTTGAAAACCTTTCCCTTTTTTTCAAAGATTTTCCGCCCTTACAGCAATAAACCGGCGTTCTTAAATCAGGGCTGTCACTTGCCAGTGTTTATTTATCCCGGTTTTATAATAAAATATTATTAGAAATATAAATGCGTACAAATGCAGTGGAAAATGTCCAAAATGTGATTTTTCTTGTTTACTCAAACTTTATGTACAGTTCCAAATTTTATCTTGACCACCGGAAGCCACGCGTGTAACATAAACACCAAGACACATATCAAAAGCTTTCTGTAAAGGGCTTATTATTTTTGGTTCGTAATTAATTAATATTCTGTTTGTTTACTTTTCGTCTTGTACTAATATCAATGGAGAGTTGGGGTGTTTTTATGAGACCTGGTTAGGCAGACCAGAAAAACGTACGCAACAGCAGTTTGAGTGACTAATATTGCAGTGCTAATAACATTCCTTTTTGGTTTTGAGATCTGTTTTGCCAAACCTCTTTCTCGTTACAGCCCCAGCCTCACTTACTATCGGTTGTCTTCAAAGGCTTTCTATATATTTCCAAACACATTTGTTAAATTAGTTTTGCACGCAATGGATTTATTTTAAAGTTTATTTTAAAAGGCATTGAGTGAGTAATTTGTTGAATAAACCTCTCATTTGATTCTTTTTTTTTTTGCCCCTGTTTGTTTCTCAGAAAACACAGCAGAGAGAAGAAAATGGTCTTACAATTAGATCGCACTTTCAAAACCTAAAAAAAGATGCGAGAAGGACGCCAGCTTACGCGGACTGATTAAAAACCTCTTGGTAACCAAAGAATTAAGAAGACTGGTCATTTGATTAGAATGATGGGTTTGATGAAGCTGAAACTTGGGTCAAAAAGAAACTTTAAAAAAGAGAGGAGAGAGAGAGAGAGAGAGAGAGAGAGAGGAGATGACGTCGGTACAGAGAGAGAGAGATGACGTCAGTAGAGAGAGAGGAGAGAGAGAGATGACGTCGGTACAGAGGGAGAGATGACGTCAGTAGAGAGAGAGAGAGAGAGAGAGATGACGTCAGTAGAGAGAGAGAGAGAGTAGCGAGTCTACTACGGATGGTTGTATAAGCTGTCACAGCGCCAGTAATTCCTAATTAAACGTGCAGATGACCTACGGTCGACGTTACGTGCTGGCATCTTAAGGTCATGGCATATGACGTTGATTATTTAGCTACCCCCTTAATAACTAGTTCCTCTGCCCCCCACCCACCCACCCACCCTAAGTTAAACTCACCGCAAGAATTTGCCTTTCTCTTGCAATATCTTAATGCAGCACGTGACGTGACATGCTACGATCAAATCAGCGCCGCCATCAAAGAAGAACATTATCACATCTGTTTATATTTTTCGCAATCTTCAATTAAGTTTTGCCTGACAACTAAATCACCTACCAAAGCAGAAAATCTGAGAATTGGTAGCATCTCCATTACGAGCATTTCTTCGAGAGTCTGATGCTTCGGATAAATATTTTCAATCCGATAACGCCAGTGCTGTAGATACCTGAACGGTCTTGATTCGTAGTTTTCGCGAAATAACCCTAGAGAAGCCCCTTCGTAGCCGAACGACATCCAAGAAGAGAACATGTTGGAAAATGTCCAGGCTTAGTATTCACTAAGTTGATACACATTTCTGTTGACTGTTGTTTATTTATCGTTATAGCTAACTAAAGTATGATTTGATCATTTGATTTTCTACATATATACATAAGATTTTTACCGGTTTTTAATTTTTCAATACAACAGTTAAGTATAAACTACAATTATTTTATGTTTATTATTCCTATTCTAAAATATTAATGCATTTTTCTACACCACTTAATACTATAACTATTAAAAGTATACCATTATTACTACTACTGCTACTATCGCCATATTACTTCAGCTGTACTGACACTGGTTTATATACGTCCCTACTTCTTTAATGCGGTAGTAAGTTGTCTGGCTGGTCTGCTGAGTTAGTTCTCGACACCAGGTTACTACACACGTGACCTAAAAGTGTGGTTGCTGCGCAGGCAGCAGATCTTACCTGTACAATAAAAAAATACGCATCCAGGTGTTCGCATCGACCGTCTTCGGTTACGAGAGCGAATCACCATTATTATTATTATTATTTATTATTATTATTATGATTATTATTATTATTATTATTATTATATATTATTATTATTATTTATATTATTATTATTATTATTATATTATTATTATTATTATTATTATTATTATTATTATTATTATTATTTATTATTATTATTATTATTATTATTATTATTATTATTATTATATTATTATTATTATTATTATTATGCTCTCCGACATGAAAATCGTAGACCAAGGGTGTTATATTTAATATTAACACAATAAAAGTAAGAGCATAGCAATACACGAGCTTAAAAGTAAAGTCTTGTAAACATACTACAATGACTAACTACAGCATTGGGGAAGTTTAGTTACATAAGAAAAAACTTTGCACTTTTATATGAGTTTTTTTCATGCACACGTGTAGGTGAATAGATGCCGATTCATTTCATTTACCAGATCCAGAGTCTGGGGGATCAGCGCAGCAAACAACAAAGTCTGAAACAGAACTTGTGGCTCCGAGGGGGATCTGATTGAGGATGCCCGTGGAAAACGTCCAAGACGGACACCTGGGAGCGTCCTCAAAGAACTAGGCTTCCAAAAAGGTGACTATCGCTACAAATAGCTCTTTAAAGGACTGAACCCACAAACCTCTTCAGTGTTGTGATTAACAACAGAGAAGTTCAACGGCCTAACTCATAGATCTTAAACAGCAAAATATATCCTGTTTTTTTTTTAAGTAAGTAATACGACCGGGATACGGTAAAAAAAAAAAAAGAAAAAGTTTTTGTTTCCTCCTTAAGACCATCTAGTCTGTCTGACTGTTTGTACATAGCAAAGACTGGGGCTTGTTGTCACAGCGAAAACTTGTTAAGAATGCATTAGCCGCGTACCTGTGGGCGAAGATGTCCGCCGCCATGACAGTTGGGATATTAACTGCGGATACAATTAAAGAGCTGGAATTAATTTTTTAATCTTTCGCGTCGTAAGTACAGTTTTTGTCTTATTATTTCTTTTATGCAGTTTTGTTTGCTTCTGTTTCAAGTAATTTATACCTCGGATAGACCAGGATGCACGTTACTCTTACAGTAGTAGTTGTACTACGTTATTCCATTACGCAGTTTCACGGATGTTCATCTTAACATAAACCTCGGCTGAGGCTGGAGGTCACGTGGTGTTTTGAAATGTGACATCCATCCGTCCCTTGGTTCGTGATCTTTTGGGAATAAATACGATATTCGTCGATTTGAGGGAAAAAACGCTTATTTGTGATTTAAATATAAATTAACTTATGATTTGTGTCCAGCAGTTAAGCATTACCGGAATTTTCATACACAAACGTCTTGCAAAAACTACAACTAAAATGTAGTCTGATGCGACAAAAAATATTTTGACAAGAAACAGAAGAAATATGACAGTAATTTGTTTTCCAGTATCATCAATTAACAATGAAATGGTATAGAAACTGAGTTTCGAAAAGGTGTCGTTCTGAAGCTCACGATGTTAGATGCATCAATGGCATTTTACAATGATGATGTCACAATGTTCTGGTGTTTGATGTAAATAGCCTGCCCTTTGTACTTGGTGGCTTCCGCCAATTCTCTTGCAGAGGCCTGGCTAGTTTAGCAACATCCTTGATACTAAGCCCGATATAATCTCCAAAATGCTTTATCAGGTGAAAATCCGGGTTCATAGCAGGAAGGCCAGGCAAGGGACTCGGGTCAGGCGCTTCAGTCTATTAATATTAATGCTGTAGCAAATGGATGGTCGTCGAAATGAGAAGCGTTAGCACACCCAAGAATGTTTTCACGGTACCTGTAGGCCTCAAGGAATTCCAGGAAAAGAAACAGGATCTAGATTACAGTTACAGACTCTACATCGCCACATCGTGACGGATCTACCGCCACAAGCGGCAATTCCGGCGTAAGCTTGTCTGTGCACTTGGTCGCCGAACTCTCATTTGGTCATCGACACAATGTGCGAAGAGAAGCCAGTGAGCCGTGGCGTGAGAAATGTAGATGGCATAAACAGCTGTCAAAAGAAAGGCATAAAGTATAATAAGGATAGCCCACGAGGAACCAACACAAAACAAGGCTTCATCTAGGACAGCGCTACTACTGACAGAGATCAAGGGTTATGCGGAGAAGCGGGGCTTCACCAACTGCTACTTACTACACCGACAGAGAGATGGTAAGCGAACAAACTCCAAATAAATTAATAGGCCCACTGCCAACTAATCGAGCAAATGTGGCGTTCTAGAATCAGAACAGCCTCTCAACAAGAAGTTTGGCCATAGAGAAGAATCTTACGAAACTCTATATACACCTGCCATTACACAATATTCAAGCAGAAAGGCAAATTTTCACTGCGAACCCGACCCCCCCCCTGAGGAATTTAAGATACCGGTCGGACGGCACCATGCAGACAAGAACCGGAAAAGGAAAGAGCAGATGTTCTTTACTTATGAAATTCCGCATAAAGGGCACGCGGATCTAATTGTGACAAACGTCTTCATCAGCTGACTCCAAACCCAGAGAACTCGATGTAATGTACTCCACTGCCTGCTCAAAGGACAGACAAGATTGCCTTAAAAAAATACATCAGTATAGACGACCAGTTAGAGCGGAGATCAGATGTAAGCTGAAGCGAAAGCAGCATAGAGAACGGAAGGTTATTATTAACCGAAACCCAGCAAGTATGTGATTATGTATGTAAGTATGCATAATTCATTTTCCAGCGTGCATTTCCGAAAATAAAGACTGCAAACTGTAGATTGGCGGGTTGCCCTGGTTAAGTTTACTACTATTAGATCTATTCGTTTTCTTGCAGATACAAATACAAATAAATCTGAGCTAGATTATGGTAGGTTCTTTCTCTTCGCCGCGATCAGGTAGTGCCTGAAAGCCAGTCATAAAAGGAGAATTATGTTAACACTGGGCAAACTGTTCTTGAGTACTAAGTGTATTAGCCCTGCTAAATCAAAACGGTAGCTTCAAACACTTAATACCAACCACATCTTATCGCTTAGGAAGTACGCATGTTAAAGAAAGCAGTTGCACGCTAGTACATTAAAAAAAAAATCCGATCTGCATGATAGTGACACCTAACGGTGTAAAACGCAAAGAGTTTACAGCTGACTGTGACAACAATGATCAGCCAGCTAAAGTTTAAGCACAAACGAGGCAGCACCAGCGACAAGACAAAAAAAAAAAATAATAATGACTTGCAGGGGCTTAAAATTTACATTAGGCGACATCGCTTTTGCGCTGGCTGCCTTAGAGTGGAATTTTTGGCTACGAGAGCCGAACTGGGTCGGGAACGTAGATATATCGACGGCGAAACCAGGAACTAGAAAAATCAAGGAAGAAAATCCCATAACTTTGCAACTTAACCGAACTACTTCCCGTTCACGAGCTTTTGCTAGATTCTTTCACCCCAGATATGGCACCAGCTTCCACGTGGATGCAATATTTTTGTCTTGGTGGCGACAAATCGCTGACAGAGATTTGCAAATAAAGATTTAACCCTTTTAAGGAAAGTGATTCGCTGTTATGCGTCATGAGTAAACACACACAGCGAGATTAAATTATGACATCCTGTACTTTCATCGACATGGAAAAAAAAAAACACTTGTATTTAGCCTACAGATCTTATGAATGTGAGAACAATGATTAATTGACCTTAATATGCTAAAGTTGCGTTTCCATTCTGTAACACACACATTGAAAACCCGACCTCTTCTTCAAAAACAACGCGATAGAATATCTTCGGTCGCCGCTGTATTTGTGTAGCTGTCCTTACCTCCCCTTTCTTGTTTGTTTGTTTTTGGTGAACCGTGGCCCGATCACAAAAAACGGGAGAGAAACCAGTAATGCTGTAGAAAACCAGAAAGGACTGACAGCGGAGGAAAATGTATGCCAAACTGCAATTAAAACACTGTTATTTACAGGCAGACAGACGACAGACACGGGGTCAAACCGCAGAACTAAGTGTTGCAAACAAATCGGCCATATGACTGATGGCCGAAAGCTCAATTCTGACTCCGCGGCTGTATGAAGCAACTGCGCCGAACAGCCTTTTCATATTATGAATAAGCATACCTGCAGGGCGTGGTAAAAAAAATGCAGGTTATTGCCAACTGGACTAATCAGGGACATAAAGTCCTTGACAAACCACCTGACAGCGATACCTCTAAACGCACTGCAGGGTCTGACAACCGAATTAGTGAAGAACCTTGGTGCTAGATTTGCATAGAAACGTAAAAAAAAAAAAAAACTTGTCGATAAACCTCCAAAAAGGGGGCCAGGGGTAGCAGGGTTAGGGTTAGACGCCGGGTGAAAACATACCAGTCCGCTACAGTAACATCATAATGGGAAAACGACAACACGAGAACAAGTGCCCCCGATGGTTTAAAGGGTTGAAAAAAACCAGGCGTGTTTGATGTAATAACGTACGTTTTCAGAACGTTTGAATCGACTCAGGGAACAAGATCGAGCAGGTTCAGCTGCAGAACTTCTCTGGAGTTGTTAGCAGGATGTACTGCTTCAGAAGATGGTCCTGTTTTTTTGTTAGAAGTGTGAGTAAGCAGAGAACTCCAGCGCCTTGCGATGAACGAAACCAGGAATTCGTTCAAAGGTTTATCTCCCCAACTGATGTGTGTCTAATCCAGACTTGCATCAGGTGCGATTAAGGGAACACCTAAAATAGCCGGAACCCGTGATATTTGCGTTCACTTGAGGTCCTGTTAAAGGCTACTTAGTGTGCGATCAGCGTCAACAAATTTGCCAAGATTATTACGAAGTTCATCGAGACTAATATTACAAAGGCAAAATGGCGTAAGGGATCTTCGACAGAGAATTCACGATAACCATACTTATTTCCCTTGCTGGCATTAACCACGGAACAGAAATGAGCCAAGAACGTTACAATGTCAATGTCATTTTACCAACTTTGCCGTATTCAACAGGAATAAAACAATTCGAAATTTTTATTCAAAGGACGAGCCAGCAAGACGATCGAGTATTGTCTGGGTCCACTCTCCATCAGTTCACATCCGGAGATCACGCCTGAGCCTGCAGGGGACCTCACGTTCCAGTATGGCGGCACGATCGTCACGGTGATCTGTAATTTGGCATGGTGGGCGGACAGAATTGATGTTTGTCGAAGAATGCTACAACCCTGATGCTTACACTGATTTACATTGCACCAAGAAGGCATACTGAGATTTTTTTCCTTCCATAATTAACTCTACCCATATTTATCAGGAGAATGACGCTACATCCCATTCGTTTCGTGCCACCAGTTTGTGGAAGAGGAATCGAGGCCTCCATCTTCTTTGAATACCTCAAAAGCTTTGATTTGAATCCTATAAAGCTGTTATGAAAGCATTCGGACATCAGCGCCACCAGAGCTACTTTAGTAACATCGACACGATGATAACTCGGAAAATTTCTCAGGCAGTCATGGTTATTAAAACTGCTAAGGGATCACGAGATTCTTTTTTTAAGTTTCAAGAACCTCTTAAAAGATATTAAAGATTAGTGGCGTAAAAACGGGGCTGCCTCTTAGTTCTTTATTATCTTTAGTGAATCAAACGCAACGAAGATATAAATAATTTACGGTTTTTTAAAAGATAACTTATAATTCTCTATTATATAAAAGGACTAATACAAGAAAATAAAGTAAAACTAGCATTAAGATAATCTGCAAGAGAGAGACAGAAGTGTCTAGACTGTCTGAGTTAGGGTATAACTAGAATGAAAAGGTGATTATGTACACTTGCATAACCATGAGAACTGGGTAGTTTAGGGATTCTCTCGATCTACTGTCACCAGTGAAATGTTACCAATTTTACGTCTTGTTTAGTTAACATTTGTAGGTATATTCCGTATTTTAGACTCTGTATGAATATGGTTAAGGCAAGTAACCATCATGAAACTAAATGGCTTTTCAAGAAAAAGAAACGGTATTCAATACAATATCTAATTGATTAATATTGTCACCATTAAGTACATTTACTGTTTATTTATTCTGCTTGTTAATTACTGAAAAATATGTTCTAGTATCTAACCTACCAGCTTCTTAACTATAGATACCTGAAAGCATTTGCCCCTGCCTACACGCTTAAGAGAAGCAAACAAAATACTAATTATTCAGGAAATTACCATTAAGTCCTTTCTTAGACATAAAAAAAAAACTTAGGCATGGCGAGGCTAATATCTTTTCTCAAATAAGAACACCCGTTCAGTGTATTTAATATACGGATCAACAAGGAATTTATACAACGAAACTAAAACGTCTTAATTTTATACTTGATACTATGGTTACTTTACTTACAACACTTTATTCGCTTTGTTTGCAGCTGAATCGAACAACTCCTTCAGATTCGAGGTTGTGAGTAACGATGAGCTACAGATTCTTTTACGAAAGCCACAGTTGTCAGTTTCGTGTCGCTCATTGACTGCCCCCTTTAACAAACGGTCAGGGGTCAGAGGTGACTTAATGCTAACTTTGGTGACACTGAAACGGATTCTCCAGAAGTTTGCTGGTGGTACAATTCTCCTTTCGTTAGTTAGTAATAGCAGCAGTTAAGCAGCAGGGTTAAATCAGTTTTTTTTTTTAAAAAAAAATTTTATTGCTGAAGATGTGTAAGGACTTCGTTAAGAAGATCTGTCGCGGAAACACGCACCTGTAAGTTATTTCCACACAATCTCAGATATCTTCCGGAATTCGATCTCGTGATCACGGCACCAATTTGACCCAACAATTGACGCAGCAGAGGTCATGTTTTCTACACGCGAATCTAGGATTAAATTATGCCACCTATGATATAATTAATTAAGCAGTTCAGTGCATAATTTTAAATAGTAAGATGTCTTGTCAGTTTTGTCAAGAGCACTTGGAACAAACGGTGCAAATCGGGTAAAGTACATCTTTCTAAGATAAGTAAGTTTTTTATACATTGACAAAAATACCTTCAGATGAAATAAGGCGAACATGCACTACTGACACAAGGAAAATCTTAGTAAAACTGTTGGGATTTCGTGGTACATTTGAATGTGAATAATTTATATTGTGTACTTGTTAGTAAAAGCATCATCAGCGAGTGGAATAAGTTACTGATAGATGTAGTTAGTAGTGAAAGCATCAATAAATTTAAGAATTCTATTCATGGTCGTTTCGTTACCACGCGGGCTGTTGGTGGCATTCTGCCTTCCTGAATACTAAATTAAATTTTAAGAAATTTAAGCGTCGGGGAGTAGGATATGCATTAAAATTTCTTTTAAAATTATGGGATGTTTAAACTTTTTTCTCTCTCTCATTTTTTTAAAAAAAAGAGAGAGGGTCAGGACAACACCTTGTCTTGCTCAATTTTAGTGGTGAGAAAGAAATTTTCCTGATTCTACTGAGCAAAAGCTGATAAACTATTTGCTAAATTTTTAAAATAGTAAACGGAAGGGAATTATTTTCTGTAAATTGTTAAAGAATTTTAAAAAAAAAAAAGAAAAATGAGGCACATTTCGATTAACGGAAGTGAAAAATATTGGGGCTAACTGGGAAATGTTATCATTCAGATGTAAGCAAATTAAGCCTCGCGCTTTTCAAAATCCAGGTGGACAGGTAAATAATTCAGATTTTAATCGGAATCCACCTGACTCTTAACACAGGTATGTATGTATCTAAATGGGTTTCCACACCCACCGTGGCCCAAAGATAAACAATTATTGTAATTGTTCGTTTTCTTTTTATGTCCTTCGCCTTTTTTTTTTCTAAATTTAATTTAGGACATCTGTACAAGGCAAAGGTTGATAAGAAAACAAGTGCTTTTAAGATGATTTACACTGAAAGGATAAACGGCCATTATCACTCTCTCATTTCTGACTGATAGATAATAAGTGATCTGCAATGTGTTTGCCTCGACAGAACATTCTTAAAGCATAAAAAGAAAAGGGCCGGAGGGTTTTTGTCATTTAGGTAGAACTTATCTTTTATTTATTAAGCTTTTTGCGAATTATTCTACAAACAGACGCAAGAGGCATTTTCAAAGACTTCTAAATACAATTTCGATTAGTTTCATATTTTTTTTTTGTTGCTGCGAACCCGTCAAGTTTTTTCTTCTTCGTCTTTAGTTTCCTCTGATAAAATAAAATTAAAGTACAGTTTATTTCTTTTATATATACTTTTCCTTTAATTTTTCTCTTTTTTTGTTGTTGTTCAAAATCCGTATTAGCATCCCCGAGTCACGTGAGCTGCTGTCGCCCATTCTCCGACAGAGGTTCAGTGGCGCCAGACGTGGAGACAGTCGCAAATGTGCCCCGATGTAATCGGACTTCAGATCACCTAACGGAAAGACTACAGAAACAACAACAACACCTGATTACAGGTGGAAGGCAAAACGTGACAGATAAAGGAATCGTGTTAACCACTATCGGATTGTCCAGGATACATCATCGTTCGAACAACGGCCGCAAACACGATCAATAACTTTTAAAAAAAGCGTAGATTACTTTGAAAGTTAAGCATTTCTTTCACATTACTCAGAGTTTGTTTCGAATAGTTACCTTGAGATGACTTTACTTACCAAAATCCAGTTGTCGCAATACATCTGATGTACACGTGATCCAACAGCTTACAAATTAGAAACCATCCGCAAACGAACGGTATATTTATAGTGACGATGTTAATGACTCAGATAAAGCTGAAGGTTCAATATCTACAATTTAATTGGACGGTTAAAGAAATTTGCTAATAAATCTAATTACAAAAGCAAGATTAAATGAAAAGTCACAATAACAACAGAAGAGCCAGAATTTACAAAACAAATTAATATTTTGGGTACAATTATTTTGCTGAGTTCCAAATATCTCGCGAACATTGCCGAGAAGTGCTGACGGTTTGAGGAGGTTTTAAAATTTGCTAGAAGTCCAACAAATGTTAATATAAATCGATTTCAGGACTGCGGTGGCCAATGCAGCCATTTAAGAGTCTACTTGGATCTCTTTAGACTCCAGGTAGACAGCGACAAGTTTCTTTGCATCTTTAGAGTCACCTGTTGCAACTCAAAACCTGAACCAATTAGATTATAGAAATGATTAAGTAAGCATTTTCTTGTACTTCTATGCACTCCTCCAGATACGAATTACACCTTGTTTCACTGTCTTAATTATACACTGGATTATGTATCTTTTGACAAACTGATGCACTACATCTTTGTGTGCCAAACAATTTCAAACTTCGCTCGTTTGTGACCTATACATATTTTCAGTCTTCGGTAATCCAATTCTTTTGAGTTCTTCTCCCATTTTTAATTTTAATGTTCTCGTAGCGACTACTTACAAGTCTCTGTGGCTGCGGTTTCTTCTGTCACCTTAACTTCAGATGTCTTTCTTCGTCTCTGGTTAGACATTTCTGTCTACCCTGCTTTCCTCCCACTATTTCTCCATCAGTTTTGAAAACGTCCCACAAGCAAACTCTGCATTTCTGTTTTTTTTTTTTATTTTTGCAGCATAGTAATTTTTTAAACTTTCTATTACTGGAGAAACTGTATTTACCATTTCCTTACTGGATAATTCTGTATGAAGAGCCACAACAATGCAGATCTTTCAAAGTGCTCAAGAATGATGAATGCTGGATGATGACCAGTTACTGTTCTGTGATAGTTTATCTATTGACCTACTAAAATTACATCGGCTGTTGTTAGATCAGGTGATAGCAGTCACGTGATAACAATTATTATCAATGGTTGCAAATAATATAACAAACATAAGCACACACAAGAACATATACCCTTGACAATTTCAACGTCATCATCTACTCCTGTTTCCATAATTCGTATCCCACCGGGAGTATAAAGACTTTGCAAAGGAAAAAG
This sequence comes from Nautilus pompilius, assembly GCA_018389105.1. Lineage (NCBI taxonomy): Eukaryota > Metazoa > Mollusca > Cephalopoda > Nautilida > Nautilidae > Nautilus > Nautilus pompilius. Next base: position 12,152 of record JACATO010001448.1, read on the forward strand.
ATCGCACTAGAAATATTGAGTTTTGTATTCTAGTTCTAATGTTATTGGGTTTTAGCACTTAATGCATTTAAATCAATGTTTGTTTATTTAGATTTTGCACTTTATCATTCTGTTATGCGAAGAATTGTTGATAGTGGCGTCTAAGGAAGTTTAGATTAAACCCAGTCTGATCCAATCATGTCGATGCTCTTTCACCCTGGTTTCCCTTAAAAGATCCAAGTAATTTCTTTACATATATATAAAGAGAAACTAACAGGATGTCGAAGATACCAAAGAGCGTCGAATAAATAAATAATTAACTGCTGTAGTATAGACTTAATTAAACCTTTAATACGTAATAATGCATTTTCATGGTGATCTTTAAATAAAACATTTTTTTAAAAAAATGTTTAAATGCTGTTATTCCTTAGAACTTGCGTAAGAAATCGTGTCTAGAAACAGAGGACGGGGGGGTAGGGTTAGGGTGAGAGGGGGACGGCCCTGAATATAGCCAGCTAATCTGTCGCAAATAAACCAAGATTAGAGTTTCGGTACGTTTCCATGAGAAATTACAGCATGTTAGGTCATTAAATCCGGTTGCAGAGCATATATATAAAAAACCAAAAAAATCAACCCCCCCAGCTCTTAAGCACGCATTTATTAAACACAGATGTTGGTAAATAAAATTAAACCAGCAAAGAAAGCCGATAAAGACGAATTGAAATAAACCGGAGCGAGCGATTTCAAAGGCAAGCGCTACAGCGCCAGCTACAGCGAGTTTTCGAAAATTCGCACCACGTGCCCGCTGGAAACGCACTCTGGAGACACGCCTACAGAATCTTCCGTATTTTCGGAAGCGGTAACACGAGAAAGGTAATTCTTTTCTCATTAGACGGCGTCCTGTGGGAAATCCGTGTATCTTTAGCAGTGAGCTACAGCTGCCTCCACTGCATAGAGGTCAGCCAAAAACGGTTCCCTGTAGGACCGGGGAATTTCAAAACGAGGCTACACCAGAATGGCGGAACATGTCCAGCCCGCGTTAACGCAATCCGTAGGTGACTTCTCCCTGGTGGGTTTTCGCCGACAGACTTCACGTTCCGGTGCGCAAGCAAATAAGGGAGGGCGCCTATTTTCTCTAAACGCCCCAGTAGCATTACGCGTGTCCATTATGATGTTTGGAACATAATCCGCCGGATGTTTTTCTCAAGCCTGTGTATGCAGGGTACCCCAGGAGAATTTGCGATGCGCAAACACGAGGAGCCATTAGAAGAAAGAAAGAAAGAGCAACAAACAAACAACACCTCCCAGAACAGATTTTGGAGAGTAAAACTACCGATTCTGTTTTGACACAGCTCGCTAAGATGGCCAGGTTTGTACACAGCGTTTTGAAAAAGAAAAAAAAGACACAACCCCCCCCCCCCAACAATTACAGTCGAGGGGTTTTAAAACTCGGCCCCGTTAGGTCACCGACAGGACGAGCCTTCGCCCGGTGGAGATATGAGAGATGTACTAACTATATAGAAAGTCGTGTGTGTGAGGGATACAGAAACAAAACAATCCCTCTTTTTTTAATTTTCACGATTCGTCCGCCACGATTTTAGTTAATTTTCTTTTTCTAAATCTTTTCTCAAAATTAAAATTATTCGGGCGTGTTTCAGGAGGGAAACGATTCGACAACGAGTCAGAAGGGCGTAAGGAGTCGTATTGTCCACGTGTCCACTTAGGTATACTTCAGGTCCATTACAAAAACTTATCTTTTTTAAATGCTGCAAAAAAACAACAACAACAACATATTCTAAATCGCGTAAATAGCAAGTGGAAGACTTTCACGTGGCATCTACTAACTTTCCTTTTTAATTACATGTAAAATTCATGTAAACATCGTCTTTTGTTTTTTGAGGAAAACTGACAATTTTGTCCAGTGCGTGAGAGTTTGGAGTGAATGTTAATTACAGTTCCGTATAGATTTTAAACCTGCACTCATCTCAAAGTAATGTTTGGTATGGAACAAGTCTCATGGCCCTTTAACGTGTAAGCATGGCGGCGTAAGAAAAGAAACGTTCTGTTTTATTTTTAATTAATAAACACTATTCAAGATCGTAAATTATCCTTTAAATTTATCCTCCCCTCTCTTTTAAAGCTTATAGCACGGACCGCTTGGTAGAGAGTACGTAACTACGGCCGATAACTCTGCTGCTGCTTTTCCGTGACGGCCGATAACTCTGCTGCTGCTTTTCCGTGCTTTTTAAATCAGTTGTGCGTGTCATCCGTGATCGGTATAAAGAATTGAAACTAATTGCAACAACGAGGATCGATCCAAACCGGTTCAGGATAAGACAACGAATAAGTATACCAACAATGGCTGAACTAGTTTAAAATATTGCAAGTTTACATTACGATTGTCACGGTAGAAACACTTGCCAAATTTTATTAAAGATTTCACTCAGAATAAAGTTGTAGTTTATTTAAGGAACGGAAACATGTTAATTAAATAAGCACGAATCTCACGATCAGCGACATTAAATTAGCCTGGCCCCTTAATTGCGCAAAAAGACTATTTTTTTTTTCCATTTCATCCAGTAAAATTATTAATGGCATTTTCAGACAGAGGGAGCAAATTTTTAAAGGTTTCTTTTGTAAAATTAGTATTTATATAATTAAGAAATATTGATGTAAAGTTCTTTTGAAAACGTCTTATTTGGAAAATAGATTAGTTTTCTTGAGCATTTCCTGTCTCGGCTTATTATATACTGACGTAGCGGAACTTTCTGATCTTCCTTATCTCGGTTTAGTACACAGGTGTTACGGCAGACGTTTCTATTTTTGGACGTTATAAGCGGCCTCTCGGGCCAGTGTCTTGAATCCGCGCCGCCCTGTCGCTCGCCCAGCTTTTGCGTAGTTTTTCGACCAAGGCTTAGTGGGATAACTAACCGCTTGCCTCCTGCAAAGTCACCAGGTAAGAATCCCACCCTACTACCTTGGAGCGGCAGTTATCTCGCTGACTTTTCTCCCGCACCTGTTGTAAACACTCTGCGCCCCGGAGCTTCTCGATTGTTTGAAATTTCGCGTCAGCTGAATCCGCTTCCTCATCACCGCGGCCGACATCGCGGTAGAGAAAACATTTCCAACCTTCCTTGCAATGAATAATTGAATTCTTTTCCAAAAAATAAATAAATAAGAGGGAAAATTTATAGGGTATTTCTTGAAATTTTAATCAGAACATTTCGCTGAAATTACGATAATCAAGTAGGAAAAGGGTTAAATAATTTTTTAAAAGACGAAAAATAAAGTTTGTGTTTATCTACAAATAGAATATTTGGCGTGATAAGAAGGGTTTGTCTCATTAAATACCAACCTCAACTTCATAGAAAACTCGAAGAATCTAACTGTTGTAAGGTATATTTGGTAAATATTAACGATATCCTTCTTATTTGTTAAGCAATATCTTTAAAAACAATAAACAAGTCAAAGCCGCTGCGATTTTTTCGTTGTTACTGAACGTCAAAAATTTCAAGGCTCTTTATTATCATATGAAATATGTCTTCGTTTGTTTAGTTCAATAGGCTGTACTGTTGTTACCTTTAAACAATTGGACAACATATATTTTAAACGACTTACAAAGAGGATTCCTGCAGCCGTATAGACCGGTTTAATCTAGGTTATATGCAGAATTTTAAAAGCTCTCATCAAAGACAGTATATGAAAATTTACTTACTTAAAAATAATAACTTTAAAGATTCTCAGCATGGATTCTGTAATGCAAACTCCTGCCTAACAAATCCTCTAGACTTTAGAAAATAATTAGTGGTTAAAAATCATTTTGAATTTGCTTATTTAGAATTTACTTTAGTTAAATATCCGATATGTTTTGCATAAAAGACAAATATAAGAAGAAAAAGTGCTATTACAATTATAACAACAAATCTTTAGTGGTGTGTAACAGAGCTGGGTTTTAGGTCCTTTTTTGTTTTTAATATATACCTTAATGATACTGACAGTGTAGTAGATATCAGTATTATATAGGTATTAAAACGTTTATAAATAAGACTTCAAACTTATTCTACAGTCAATACTGAAGAGGTTAGCAATAATTTTATAATAAATTAGAATAATTTAATAAACTGGTCAGTAAAATAGAAAATGTAATTCAGTATTATGAATGGTAATTATTCAAGTAGGGAATAAATTGTATCATTATAATTTTGGAAATAGCAAATCAAATAAATGATCAACCATCAGACGTAACAATAAAGACATCTTGTCTGTCTTATAAATTCCTTAGTTAGTTTATTTTTTAAATGTCCCGTAAAGTTGTGGGTTCCTTAATTAAACAAAGCTAAGTAATTGTTATGAAGGATTCAGCGTAGATTCATTCAAATTCTTCGAGGTTTCAAAGACTCTAAAATGAAATAGTAGATAACAAAAGAGATGAAGTTGACCCCCCCCTATTTTTTTGTTTTTTAGACAACTGTCAGGTTGATAAGACCTGATGCGGGATTTTAAAATATTTAAAAGTTTTGAATGTACGGACGACGGGACTTTTTCCAGGCCTTCTGCAGGATTATAGACAGAAGATTCGTCGGGGCGGCAGGGTTAGGGTTAGTAAACCTCTCGGCCGGCTGGACTGGCACCGTAAATCCAGTTAGGACTATTGACAGACATCTGCTTTTCATGAGATCCTCGAGTAATAAAACAAGCTAAACCAAGAAATCTCAACCATCTTCTTGGTAGTCTATAGAAATACATAGATCCAGATCCCGAGTCCCATTCCCGCGGGTAAGACCGCGTGGATTCCCTCTGGACACTTTCCAGTTTCCTTTCCACTTCTAAAAATGGAGAATTTCATTAAGGCATCGGACGTCGACGACCGCACTGCTCCACCTCATCGGGGTTATCTCCCTTCTCGACATCGGCGTACGACACGACAGCTTGTTAAAACTTAATAGATTTTAAGTTATAGTTATTTTCTAGATGATTGTGAAGAGCTTATTAAGGAAAACCAGAAAAAAGAGTAACCCTGGCTCTATAGTATACAGCGCTTTCTTATAATTCATATTTTAGAAAACACGTCAACGACAGTTTGTTTGATTGTTTGTTTATTTAAATATAAAGCTATAGCCTTAAATTTAATATTCTTAGAAAAAATGTTTAAATAAAATATCGAGGACACGCGACTAATGAGGGGATGGTGAGCATCTGATCGAAGCGTTAGTAAAACAGAATTGTATCTGAAAAGAAAATACTTCCTCCTAAAGGGCAGAAAAAAAGGGGGCCGGCCCCTCAATGTCTTTCCCTGGCGGCACGAGAAAAACGCGAGAATTTTGCCGGAATTTCTCATCCCTGTGAATGGATTTGCGAGTGGGTGACTGAAATTCTCGATTACGCAACTTCCTGACCAGTTGGGCCCGGTACCGCGGGTGTAGCGGAGAGCTAATGGCTTTAACCCTCCGCACGCCGCGACAGATTCTGCCCTGCACACACAACTAGCCTACAGGCACTGGTTGGCATTTGTGATTTGTGTTGAACCGGCTGTGTATCTAGTCGACCAGCGGGGTGGAGCCGAGCCGATTTGGATTGTTCATTACAAAGAGAGGAAGGCGCTGTGTGTGTGTGTGTGTGTGTGTGTGTGTGTGTGTGTGTGTGTGTGTGTGTGTGTGTGTGTGTGTGTGTGTGTGTGTGTGTGTGTGTGTGTGTGTGACATCCCCATGACTCAGTCTTCGGCGAGTAATACAAACTGGTTGACTACCAAGGTACGGATGAATGCCCCATTAGTAAAAGTGCGTTTCGTCGTCGGTCGTTTCCTCTCACACAACACACACACACACCTGTGAACATGCCTACGTCCTAACCAACGAATCACTCCTTTTTCATCGGAGAGTGTGTTGTTGTCTATCTGCACTTAAAGTATGCTTCATAAACGCGTTCTAAACATCATTTTAAGTGAGATACACCTAGAAGTTGGCGTTCACCGCTAAATCCGACGGGATGAAGGTTCATCGTTATGTAAACTGCTCGGAATTTAAAAGTTCTCCTCCATTTCGCTCCATACCCCGAGTCGAGAGCCTCATTTCAAGAAGCCGGGGTATTTTTATTGTGATGTTAGGGGGCAGTTACCCGAGCAGCCAGAACTGTTAGTTAGTAGAACCTGTCAGACACCAGACAATTCGTACAGGCTGCGCTTTAAAAAGTTTTATTGCTACCAACCTGGAAGACGGTGCCAGTTTTAAACCCCGCCCGACTTCGACCCTGGCTAATGAACTCTAGAAAGACGAAATGAAAAGGATGTAAATTTTTAAAAATATATAAAAAAATCTATTTTGCGTTCGGTGGAGGATGAATTTTCTTTTTATAATAGGAAAGAGGCGGATACTTTATAGTTTAAAGAAGCAGCAAATGGCTGCCGAGAAATAAGTTTACCAGAGAAGGCAGCCTCTCAGACAAGGGCTTCTAGAAACTGTATTTTAGCGTCAGTTCCTTTTTTGTTGTTTTTGGTCGAGTTTCTTGTTATTGTCTTCATTATTAACGCTTCCATGATTGTTGTCATTACTATTAAATGCAGCATCTTATTTCGCTGATTATTCTATTGTTATTTTAATGGCCGTCATAATCTGGTGTCATTAGTGGTTTGGTTAGTACTGATGTCCCCTCTTCGTCGTTAACGCTTTCTTTTACTTTTGTTATTGTTGCTGTTACTTTTCCTTATTATTATTATTATTATTATATTAGTATTATTATTATTATTATTATTTATTATTATTATTATTATTCTGTATTATTTATTGTTGTTGTATGTTGATGATGATGAGTGTGTTGTGCTTGTCCCATCATTTTGTTGCTTTGTTGTTTCCACTGTTATCATTGATTACGTTAATGCTGCTATCTCTTTTATTATATTATCTCCATTTCGTTTATCTTTTAATCTACCATTGTTGTTGTTGTTGTCGTCAGTTTCAGTGTCTTTCTTTGTTGTTGCCTTACAATACCGTCCACCCTTTGATTAAACATCTACGACTTATGGTAAACTTTCCGCGATTAGCGATGCTAAGGAAACACGTGAAGTTTCCAGGAAAAAATAAAATGGTCAGCGCAATCACAGGACAAAAAACAACACAACAACAACAACAACAAACACTGCAAAGTGCGAGTCAGTGAGATGCCAGTCGTTTGCACGCCCTTAGTATGGTTCCCAGTCGGTTTATTTATTTATTACTATTATTTGTCCGAGGTGTACTGGGTTGTGCAGGCGTGAATGGACCAGAGACTTCTGACGCAATCAAAATGTAAAATATTATAAGGGCTCAACGAAAACTTCACGCACGCACACACACACACACACACACACACACACACACACACACACACAGAAGCCGACAAGTCAAACGTCTGTCTTTTAACTCTGTGAGGCAAGGAAACATATAAATAAGTAAATTAGTGGCATCCGGTTAAAAAGAATGTAATGATAAATGAACAAAATTGCCCAGTCAGAGTTACCTCCCTTCAAAAGTAAACGAAATTCAATTTTTCTTGTTAACTTAAAGTAAATATGTCAACTGCCATAATTTTCAAATTGCGGACCACTGTGCTAATCATCCGTGAAACGTTTTAAGGAAATTCCGTTGAGGATTTTGTAACATTTTATGTTATTTTGAAAGACTTATGAAAGTCAGTCTGTACAGTCATAATAAAAGATCAGTTTTATTGGTTTTCATAGTCGCTGGAAGTCCGATAAAACTTCTAGACTGAAAATAAAATATGCGAATTTAATACGGGCAGACATATGTCTGCGGTGGTTAACAGATTAAATACATCTACTATCACACTCGCTCGCTACGAGGACTCCCTACCTCGACTTCCAGGACACCTGACAGCGCGGTGACCAAGACAGGTACGCCTGGGTACGGTTTGGAGCACGAACAGGTACCTGGAAAATCTCTACTAGGAGTCTTCGTTTTCAGACGTGATGGAGACTCGTGCGGCTGGTGGCCGGTGAAGAGAAGAAACCATGCTAGGGACGGTCCGTTCCCTACCAGGGTTCGAACACGGGTCCACAACCTTAGCAGCCTACCACAGGGTCCCAAAGTTATGAACTATCAGAGTATTAAAAAAAAAAAAGACTTAGGCGAATAAGCAGCTCAACTATAAAGTAAAACTGGGATGTAAAACAATAAATAAGATAATTACAGTGTCGATAGTGGTGGCTTACTATACTTTAGAGACCTATTTAAATAGTCTTTGTTATAAAACATCTAGGGAGGTAAGGGTTAATGCTAAAAGTAGAATTTGTACTATTAACACTGATAAAAAATATGGACACTCGTATATATGGATGGTTTATGTCTCTTAGCTTTATTACAGTATCATTGGAGGGACGGCTTCCTGATGTGCTGCATAGTAACACAGAAGAAAGACGGTAAATGATTTTTTGAATTGATGGAACTCACCTGTATCGGAATAAGTAATCCAGGTACTCACTCCACAAAACTGATTTTTTATTTACCGTTGATATAATTCTTGCACTATTTTCTTTCTTGTGGATCGCACATATCATTATTATTATTATTATTATTATTATTATTATTATTATTATTATTATTATTATTATTATTATTATTATTATATTTATTATTATTATTAATTAAAAGCATAATGTATACTGACAATATTTTTGGTAGTCTAGTACATAATCATGGACGTATTGATAACAATCAGTGTTTGTCTAGATTTAATGTAGACGGTGGTGAAAATGTAACCCACACTTCACCTGCTGCTGGTCGGTGTCGGTCTGCAACTACCTGTGGCGAACGTTGAGCAGATCCACTCAGAGGCTCCACTGAGGAAATGGCATTTAATCTTCCTTTTACCAGATGTTTAAATTAACTTCCTTCCAAAGCACTTATACAAAGGGGGAAATAAATAAGTGTCTAGCTAAATTAAGTTTCGAAAAACGAAATAATAGTGGAATCAAATTAAACTCTAGGTAAACAAAACAAAAAAATATTTACATAATAGGAAATTAGTATAACAGTCCAAGGGAAATAACTCTCTCTCTCTCTCTCTCTCTCTCTCCTCTCTCTCTCTCTCTCTCAAAATGACGATGTCTAACTGTTAAATAAATATCGAGCCGTCTGATTAATATTCAATTTCAGGTCTGAGAATATAATCTAGATTTAGTTTACTAATTTTTCTAAGAATAACATGGTTATGATATTCTCCTGCTGAACAAATAATACAAATAAACCAATTCCACCGCTTGCATATGCTCCTTTTAATAGTGCAGTGAGCAACATTGAACATGACGACAGAATGTGAATGTACCAAAAATATTTTTTCGACTGTTTACCTGTAAGTAGTAAGTAAAGAAATCTGAGAGAGAGAGAGAGAGAGAGAGAGAGAGAGAGAGAGAGAGAGAGAGAACAAACAATATGAAGATGGTAACTTTCAGCCGAGAACAGAGGAACAACCGTTTACCTCAACCAACGACAGACCAGCAGGTGAAGTGTAGACCGAATATCTACGTCTACAATGGGCCGACTGATCAGCTGCTAATGCAAATTATGTAGTTTGCGCGAATGAATTTACAATTCCTTTTAGAGGAGCGAACGTTTGCAGACCTAACCCCAACCCTGGTCAAAGTGTTCTGATTATGATATAACATTTAGTTATTTATCTTTTAGTAATAACCTTACTCCATTAGTCTAAGAAAAATCAAGTTTTGCGACATGCAAAATAATAATAATAATAATAATAATAATAAATAATAATAATAATAATAATAATAAGAATAATAATATAATAATAATAATAAATAATAATAATAAATAATAATAATAATAATAATAATAATAATAAATAATAATAATAATAAAATGAACATGTACAAAGAAAATCTTTTGGGTGTGCATCATGGTTCTTCTTTGTTTTTAATACATAACAGAAATATGTTTTTTATACAGGAGTTAAGAAAATGCTATTCGGAAACACGCACAAACGCATTTGGATTTATCAGTACACGAGTATCTACTAACCTGTTCATCTTTATCAGAGAAGAAACGATATTTAAGTTTCTATTTACGTACGTGTTGGAATATATCTCCAGATAACTCGATCTTTGAATTTATCTCTCCACAACACGTACTTTTATCTAGATCAGTTCCAAAAAAAAATATTATTATCGTCTCCAGTTAAATTCAAGCATACGAAAACAAAGCATGAATGTGTGTTTGTATGGATGTATATGTGCGGATGGATGGATAGATCGATGTATATAGTAAATATTCGCAGATAAAGAACCATACATTCTATTTAGAATTTTAAAACAATCTAATGGAAATCATAACTAATTTTCGTGAATCACTTAACTATTAGTGACTGTGTATATAAAAATACGATTGACTCGTATCTAAGCTTATATAAATTTTTATCTTTTAATCTTGTTAGATAAGGAAAAACAGTTCTAATGCGGACAACTGGCTGAATTAAAGATTAAGTCAAACGTCCAAGAATATTAACAAATATTCATTGCACTCCGATTGATTTAATATGAGAATTGACACAGTTAATAATGTGTTAAACTCTTGTGCAATAGTCCGGCGGAAACTAGATGTAAAATGATTTAGTAAATTCAAAGCAACAGTTTTGAGTTTGTAAATTTTTAAAAAGCTTCGCATTTCGCAGTCTATGTGTGTGAGAGAATGTGTGTGTGTGTGTGTGTGTGTGTGTGTGTGCTATATTGTATATATATATATGTGTATTATATATATGTTTGTATGTGTGTGTATGTATATATATGTTTGTGTGTGTGTGTATATATGTATCTATGTTTTGTGTGTGTATATCTTCGTATGTTGGTGTGTGTCTGTATCTCTATGTTGTGTGTGTGTATATGTATAGTGTGTGTGTGTGTATATATATCTGTTTGTGTGTGTGTATGTATGTATATCTGTTTGTGTGTGTATCTCTAATGTTTGTGTGTGTATATCTAATGTTTGTGTGTGTGTCTATCTCTCCTGTTTGTGTGTGTGTGTATGTCTCATAATGTTTGTGTGTGTGTCTGTCTCTATATGTTGTGTGTGTGTGTATCTATCTCTGTTATGTGTGTGTCTCTCTCTATATATGTTTGTGTGTGTCTCTCCTATGTTTGTGTGTGTGTGTGTATCTCTCTCATCTGTGTTTGTGTGTGTGTGTCTGCCTGTCTCTCTCCTTGTGTGTGTGTGTGCGTGTTCCGTTCTTCGCCCCCTCGTAAGGGTTCCGGTTGCGCCGCCGTCCGCTCGAGCCAGCGGTTTCCGTTCATTCAGTCACTGGCGGCCCCTGAGCCGGAGAATTCTCTAATAAAAAGAGACAACAAAAACAAAAACTCCAAGAATGAGGGGGAGAGGCTAGGGGAAACGGAAGGGAAATGAAATTTAATTAATTCCGTTTTATTTAGTGCTGAGAGCGATTTGTTATCGGCCGCGGTAAAGCGGGAAGGAAAATCTTTGAAGAGTGGGAATGACATGAGAAGTCACGTAGAGTCGCTATAAAGTACGAGCGGCTCATGGCTGCCAGCCTTCCTCCTCCCTGTCTGTCTGTCTGTCTCAGCATGGCCGTTCTACATCATACCGGCGAACGAAAACACAATAAATGGGTCGGATTGTAGTGGAGGCGAACCTAGAATTCTATAATGAATACTCGAAGAATGCGTGATGATGAATATTGAGGAATAGGATCCTTTTACTGTTTGTGAAGTGATTTTAATATGAATGGGTTAATGAAATTAACGCTTTTGAAACTAAGGAACTGGGGGGGGAGGTTATCAGTTTGCTGTACTTTAGGAAGTGTTTTTTTTTTTTTTTTAAGATCTTTTCGTTTCCAAAGTTCTGTTAATTCCAATCCTCATAATAACTTGGGCCCGTTACATATTATTCGTTATTACCATCATGGTCGCCATAAGACTCGCTGCTGCTACTGTAAGTAGTTCCAACTCCTCCCGTCTGTCTCCGCTAGCCATGTTGGGTCCGTCTTTGCCGCTTCCATCAAGTCTGTTTTCAGAATTACTCTGAAATACACCGAGCGGAGTTCCGATGACTTGCAGGCGTCGTCCGTCTGATCTTCTTGAGCCCACGTGTTTCATAGTTCCGGTGTCTGTGAACGACAGGGCTACTAGGGCGGTCACTTCAGATCGAAACGTTACAAAGAAAATGTCGTAGAAGGCAAACGCGGCCTTCTCAGTCAAACCCATGGACAGAAAAACGGAATACACTCTCAGCGAAATGGGGAAAGAAAGTGTGACAGTAATGAATGGACGACTACTTCGACATTAATCGCTTATAAGGATCAGTAACGCGGATTATTTGTAGAGAATTATGATGAAAAATGTCGTCGATAGAGGGCGTCGTATTCGTGTTGCGTGTAGGAAGTATCCAACCACTCGCCGGTTGCCATGGTGACTTAGCACTATTTGCTGTAGCAGCCGTTTCCAGGAGTCGTTTACTTGGGGCCACGAACGGAGACGACACAAATAGGGAGCGACAGTCACACTGTATTAACACTAGATTCCCGTGTCACGAGGTTTGTCGTTCATCAATGGCGCCTGCTGAAACGGTATGGGGACTTTCAGGGGATGGAGTAGACCAGAAAGAAGGTGGAGACCGACCCTGAAAAGCTCCACTGACGTCATCATTAAGTTAACGCAAAATAAGAATATACAAGATGGAGTTAAAGGACGAATAGTTTTTATGGAGAAGACACTGGACAAAGTAATCATAGCTTTATTGTTAATGACTCACGTCTAAAAAACCCAAAATATCATCTTTGCTTGGTATTTACACGATAGGTAATTTTCACGTTGGCACCGCGTCCCAGCGCTCATTAAATACGAATTAAAGGTGAAGTTTTTTCTAGTGGAGGATAAGGGTGTTTCATAAACCCCTACTCGACCAACCTGAGAATAATCAGTGTCGATGCCAAAAATCTTTTTCTTTTCAGGTTAGAGAGAGAGAGAGAGAGAGAGAGAGAGAGAGAGAGAGAGAGATAGAGAGAGAGAGAGAGAGAGGAGAGAGAGAGAGAGAGAGAGAGAGAGAGAGAGAGACTTCATTTGGTTTTCGCCAGATTGTTTTTTTAAATTAAGATTACTGTGTACAGAGTCACAAATGATTAGGGACGCTTTCCTTCCCTGCCCACCTTTGGAAGATATGTGACCTGATCCAGAGAGAAAATATCCCCCGCAATAAACGAAAGTAACCAGGTAGGTCAAGTACATTTTCGTGGGTGTTTGATGAAGTAGATTGCTTTCCATTGCAGGCGTTACGTATCTAGAGATTTTCCTCACCTCCAGGTGCCTGTTTTCGCGGAGTTCAGAAAGTCTCAAAATACCTGGCTGGTAATCGTAATAGCCAAACGATTATTATAAATTGTTTGCTCTGGGGAAGGTTAAGATGCGGTAAGAGAGTTGTTTGGTATTGGATCGAGGTAAACTTTGGGCGGGTAACAGAACAGGTAATAAATTGCAGGTAAGACCACTGTTTGTTTTCACCGCCAGGGAACTCAGCAACTCCGATAACTTTCACAATTAGAACTATTACACATTTTCTCGTGTCCAACGCTCTGTTATTGCTCGCGTCTGTCGCGTTTACGTTTGGGGTCCCGACATCTCAGGAATGGAGGCGAGGCGACGACAGACAGTTCGTAAAATGCCTTACTGACAGTTACAACATCCTGGAGACTTTACAACAATAGGCGGTGGTGCATTTTTTAACCGAGAACGAGTTTCAGAAATGTCGCCTAATCTCGGCTCTAGCAAACTTGGACTAAACTCAGTTCAGCTTGGTTCAGTATTTAACAGAGGAGCATGAAGCCACCCTGGCCCAGACAAGAGTCCCCCAGGGAATACGAACGGCTACCGGAAAGGTTCCTAAATCGACGCTGTCTACACTTGCTGGCGCTCTAATCCACTCAGTTAAAATCCTATGACTTAAAGACATATATATATATATTCTGATACCATCTAATCGTGTCAAAAACTTAGCTAATCTGCATTTATGACAGCTAATTTTGATAATCACAAACAGCGAAAGAAATACTAAAATGCCTTATAAATCCCACTTAACGACGGCTTTTGGTTCTTCATGCCAATTTGCAGTGATAAATTAAAGGTGACGTTTCCTTCATTGCCAAACTGCGCCAAGCTGCCAGCATTCTCCCCAATAAAGCAGATTTCCTGGTGTTTCTCGCAAACGGGATTTTAATTCTTTTGCTGTGAAGTTGTTTTAGTGATACTAGAATTCGACAGGGAAACTGGAGTAGCCTTTGTCAGTAATTTGTGTTCCACTCAGATCTTTTGCCCACCATCAGGTTTCTTTGTAGTCTTCGATACAAACAAAATACTAATTTAAAACACGAGGTCACGTCTATTGCTTACGGTCGATTTTCCAGCTACAACCTGAATCTCCCCTCGACTGGGTTTTTCCAGCATCGATCCAATTCTATTTCTAGCATCTTAGAAACAGATCCAAGCCTTCCGTAACCACGCGAATTAAACCGTACCCGAAATACTATGCATCAGAAGTGACCGGTGTTCGGGATTTATAATTTACGACTCGCTATATTAATTAGTGGCTAAGCTCGACACGCCTGGCAGAGTTTCAGAACCGAGCAAATTACTCGAGTATGTCGGGACATGAATTACCGAATGCGTTGATGGCAGCTTCAGAAAACAACTGTCTTTTGTCTTCTTTTTTACCGGTGAATTAGCGAGTTTGCGTTTTTTATTAACAATAAGACCTTTATGAGTTACCGAGGTACAGGTATGGAAGAACCGAAATGAATCTAATGAAGACTTTTGCCTTCCTTTTTCGACAGTCCCCATTCAGAGATTTACCATCTTCCTGACCGCAAGACAGTTTTTATTCAAGCAAAAGCTGTCAATCGGTAATTGTGTAAGAAATTTTGTGGACACGTCTTCCCGTCGGTGTCGACGGATTCCAGAACTCGGCGGTGTTCTTAATCTTGGAATCGCCAATAAAATAATACACCACAGGTGACGGGCGGATGCTTCGGTGGAAAAATATTCCGGTCGGACAGGCAAAGAAGGTTCGTTTACGTGCCTAGATTTTCTAAAGGGCTAAATTAATCTGTATGCAAAACGGAGAATATTTCTTCGGACATCTTCGGCAAAACCTCAAGGACGACGGCTCCAATTATCCTTTACCGCGACCGTCAACCAGTCTTTAAATACTCGCCGGTCACCACTCCCTCCCTTCTGCCCCCCAAAAAAGGTTCGACAGCCCACCGGACTGCCGCTAGAGACCCTACTGCCGCAATAAATTCCTTAGCAAGGCGCTAGAGTTTCAAAACTATTGTCTAAGCCGAGAATGTGTTGGGGGGAAACAGAGTCTAAATGGCGAGAACACTTCGCTGACACCCGTGACGTGTCCACCATTAACGGAACTGTGTTTTTTCCACACTAGTAGCGGATTCGATCGAACTCTCACGAATGGGATCGCAAACTAGATTTTCGTTGGTGGTTAATTTAAAAAAAAAACACAAATTTGCCCCATCTATTTATTTATTCTGGGCAAAAGGAATTCTTAAAGCTCCAAGCAATTTTCACATTTATTTAGCGGGGTTCCCTCCCCTTTCAAAATCTATAACAATGGCGCGCTTTTCCTAGTGCGACATTTTTGATAATTAGAAGAAATTTCTAGTCATCTCTTGCTTCCTCTGCCACGCCGCGACCGTAGTTAGGTTCCGGCCCGAATTAAACCGACCAGGGAGTTCTGCTGTTGTGTCGTCCACGATCCGTGGGTCATTTCCGCTCCACCCTAACATATCCTAGGTTTGTTGTTGGCTGGTATTTCTTTCCGGATTGGACACCACTCCCACCCCTGCTTTTTAAAAGTCGGAGCCCGTTTGTTGTCCGGATTCCCTTTACTCTTCGTTCTGGGTTTTCCTCAGTTGTGATGTCGTGTCGCACATCTCCCGACGGAAACTACGCAAACCGGTCCCGACCGTAATAAAGAGAAGATTACGGGAGGCGGTTCCCGGAGATGGCACAAGACGGTCGCACCTGCATTGGTTGGAAAGTGAATCACGGATCGCGAAGCGACGAGCCTCGTTAGCTTTTCTGACTGGCAAAAAATGCTAAGGAAACAACGATTTTCCTACAATTTATCAGCCCTGTCCGGATGTTCCAGTAAGATGCTACGACGTTCACCGATAACGCGCTGCAACTTCGTGTTTTCACTGAAAACGCAGATCGCCCGTTCAGTTTGAACTTAATCTCGTTTTATTCCTATCGGCGAAAACTCACAGAACCGTCTCCCGTCGCACCGACTGACGCCGCGCCAAAGACTGACTTTACTGATAGCTAAGGCGTAAACTATTAAACGTTATAATTAATGTTCATCTCTGATAAACCCGCTCAGTTTTTTTGGTTTTTCTTTTGCTGGAAAAGTTAGGGTTTCAAGCGTAGTGCCGTCGGACCTTATCCATGATAATTTGGTCACCTGTGGGGAAAAACGGGCGAATAAGGAGTTGGAATAGAGTGGAATTGTTCGTTTGTACCTGGCCGAGCCAATTTTTTCGCCATCAAAGGCCTCTACCTGGCTTTCGATAGTGAATCAATGAGATTTATCAATCATGATACGGTCCGGGTCCCCTCCCTCCCTCCCTACGGCCGTGCAAAAGCTTCAATCGCATTGTATAGAGACTCTCAGCTAAAGATCCAGATGCTCCCCTAAAGGCTCGATAGGATTAACATCGGTGTGGGGAGGTGGAGTTGCGGGTAGCCAGGAAAGAAGTTAAATGCCTCGATTCCTCCACCCGCAGATCTCGTCATCTCGTGTCATTGTTGAAGACCTACCAGGTCGCTTTACCGCAGCAGCGAGACACACCCCCTCCCCTCTCCTGGACCGGGGATCCACGATGGATCTCGGGATGCTTAGCGCCCTGTTGTCGACTCTGGTCACAGCTCTGGCCAGCCTATAAGAAGAGCGGCAGGTGGTGGCGGCGCCACCGAGGTTATCTGTCGGAGAGAGCACTACGTACCCTGCGCCGCGAGAAGCTCGGAACTTCGAGGAAAAGTTCTACTAGGAAATATTCTTAAATGTGGCAGGAAACCCACGCGGACAACCCGAAAGAGGCCCCGACTAGGGACGTACGCCAAACTGAGCCGACCCCCGACCGGAAGTCGAATTCTGCACTCACCGGCCGCCCTACCTACTTTTAGCAACTCCCGCGCCGATTTTCAATCACTGGTCTAAAATGCTTAAATGATTATTACTAACCCTGCATTCATAAGTTCAGATAGTAAACCGATCTAGCTAGCTAGTAGACCGAAACCGTTCTGGTCAGCTAGTGCGGTCAAATAATTTCGCACTGAGGTCACTTTGACCGCCTTTCCGAGTTCTCCTAAAGCGCTCACGTTAGACCTGCTATGGTGATTAGGTGTTTCATTCTATTCCGTGTAAAGACCAAAAAATATCAAATAAAAAAATAATTGATTTTGTTTAGATTGTACGAATTGTAAATTCAGCGCCAACATGGAGTTATTTTAAGCTGTCGTTGTGCAGTTTTAAAGCAGCATTTACAGAATACTGCAAAAAAGGTAGTAAAGCAACAATATGAGTAAAATAATTAACCTCATTCTGTAAAGATTAGTGTTACTGTTAACGGAGTAATTATTGTTGAGGATAAATCAGTAACCGACGGTGTTATCTGTTATAAGAAATCTTTCCGGTTCTCTTTTTAAAAACCCTTGTCCCGACTTTAGAGATGTAAAGACGTCTCACAATAGGGAGCCCGAAAGGGGGTGTGCGTGAGGTAGCAGCCTTGGTGACCAAACGAGTTACTTAGGCATGGTTAGGGGGGCTCTTGAGTTGTGGTCAAGATGCAAGTCAATCAACAAGGAGCGCACCCAAGGAGTCTCCATCACACGTATGCGGAAAACCGTCGCTTGACCTTTTTTTTGCATCAAGCAGACACCCGGGGTAGCACCGCCAGACTCGCTCGAGATAGACCCCGGTGGTGGGTCTTCGCACCTTTACACGTTGCATTGTAAAAAAAAAAAACAACAACAAACAAACAAAAACTGGTTAACCTTGTAGTTGTTCGGGGAAGGGCCATCTATAGCTTAGTTTCTTGTGTGTAGTAGGTACTAGCATCAGTATCGGCGGAAGATCGTCACCAGGACCCAGCGTCAACCCGCACGGCAGGATCTGGAATCGCCGGCGCTGATCGGTATAAATGACCGCTGTCCGCCTTCCTAGAGAAGTCGACCCGTTAGTAGGCGGAGGAACAACCGGAAAACCCCAATTGGAACTCGCGATAACGACTGGTACAAAAACAGGCGAATGAATCTGCATCAGTTCAGTCAGTCGGTCAGTCCCCTGCATGCAGGCTGCTGATGCCAAACGCACCGGTTTTTAGAAGCGGACTTCGATCCAACTGCTTTTCCTAATTTGGGAAATCGCTTTTATCGGTGACGGACCGTCCGCGCGCGCGCGAGAAAGAGTGTGTGTGTGTGTGTGTGTGTGTGTGAGAGAGAGAGAGAGAGAGAGAGAGAGAGAGAGAGAGAGAAGAGAGAGAGAGAGAGAGAGAGAGATGACGTCAGTTCAGAGGGAGAGATGGAGAGAGAGAGAGAGTGTGCCCTTGAGTTGCACCTGCCTGCCTCTGCTATATCCTTTTGGCCATTTTAATCTCTTTTCACACCTGAAAAGGAATCCTGAGTTAAAAAGTAAAATAAATGAGTCTATGGAAAAACACGGGAGCTGTATAAGTTTACGACTTCCTGTCGCGAACAACAGTGTAGAATTAATTTACTCAATTCTGCTCTCTTTATTTGGATACTAACAAGGATAATTTACAAACTAATTCTACTTTAAATACGGCACTACCGTATTTTCCCTCTCCCCAAACCCCGCACCCCCACGCAATTTCATAGTTGCAACTAGGTCCCATTCAACGCTTGTTTTCACTACTTGCGATTTTATGGCATCAACTTCTTAAGAGTCGGTACTTTTGATCTAGATAATGCGTTACCTTTTAATGGGAAGTCCTTGCTTTTATGCCCGTTGTGGTCACTTAGCATGGACATGCCAAACTAAGTGAATTCTTTAATCGGCGGCGCATTATAGAAATGATCGCCGCCAGAAACTATAAATTTGGCGCCATATTTGGGACTCGCGCCTGTTTCTGTTGGAAACGTAAAATGCGCTTCGGATATGACGTAAAGTGGACTAGCTTTTAAAACATAGGGGAAAGCAGTGACGTAATTGGCCAATACGTGTACTTTGTTTTGTTAAATATCTATGTTATAAATGAATATTTCCTCTCTGAGTGAACGGAAGGACATGGGTGTTCAGGATTGCCGGGAGATGACCTGATATTTCAACTGCCATTGGTCACGTGGGCGATAGGAGGTATATTCTTGCACGTGAATTTCTGAATATGTGTCCAGGAAAATATAACAATCTTTGATTATTTCTAAATAAATTCTTCAAAACATTTTTTCTTTAAAAAAAAATGTTTTAACTTATAATTTTACATTTCTTTTTACAATCCCCACGCTATTAAATAATTAGAACAAATGATGACTATACACGGTGCTGTTCATTGTAAGATTTTCTTCTTGCAGATGTCTCGCTGCAAGGGAGACAATCGGGGTCATTTGTTACAGGCGTAGGTTGTTAGTGCATCAGTAATTCCAGATAATCTAACCCCGGACACTGAGTAATGTTGAAGTATTTACCAAAACTATTACGAATGAATTCTTGATGAAATATATTGTTATTGTAACCATATCCAAATCCCTTTTTTTTTGGTACGAGAGGGTAAGAGAGCAGGGTTCTTACTGACCAAATCAAACACAGCAGACATAACCGAGTATCCATCTTAAATTGAAAAGGTTACAAAAAAGGGCAACGTTGGGTAGGATTAAAATCAGGTAATATAGATAGACTTTGTTTTTTAAATAAATTGAATGCTGCAAATCTTTCTTAGCACCTTACGTTTCTTCCATAAGGAGAACCAATCTCTGCAGACCAACCTGTTTTTGAAAATTCTGCTTTTTACCTTGCTTTCTTTAATCTATCAAGTCGCTTATACTACTGTTTTGTCTTGTCATACCTGGGAATCGGCCTGGATCTGTTCAAACACTTCTGCGTTTATTTAATTAGTTGGTCCTGAAAGTATCCACGATGCATAATCAGAACTGAAAACCACGCCAGTACCGTTTTTCGCCGGAATCAAAACCCTTTTTCCCATCTTAAGTTATAATCACTGAAATACCTCGCTAGAGTCTCTCTCTCTCTCTCTCTCTCTCTCTCTCTCGGTTCGCAAACAGCGCGCCCGGCCAGTCTCTTGTTAATGCTAATATTTAGCTGCCACCCGAGGTCTCGGATACCTCTGATATTGTTTGAACATTTCATTCAAAGTTCATCGCTACTGTTTCTAGTAGCAGGAAAACTACTCACCCGCCGATAACATTTCAATCTGATGACTGCTCTTTACCTAAGCAGCTCTCTACTATTTCGTTTGCACTTAAGACTATAATAGGTTCTGGACTAATCAAACAGTGAACTTTGTTAACTGGTGATTATTGTTATATCGGAGAACTAAACCAGAAGATGGACTTTCAGAAAAGATTCTCTGCATAACTGTTGACCAAAACCTCAGATATGGAGAAGAATCCTTTATCGAACACAGTATAGAAGTTACAGTTGCTTTAAATAAGTCTTTGGTTTGTTTCCCATTTTGAAAAAAATATATATACTGATTTATTAGAAACAATTCATCATAGATTTACTGGAATGTTTTCATGTCGTGAGCATTTGGAAATTGCTGAACGATTATGATATTAAACGTACACAGTTCTGAAAAGAACTTACTGATACTCCGTAACGTTTGGATATCAGTAGGTATTTTTTTAAGTAATAAAATTGTTAATGACTGAAATAAATTAATGGTGAGTCTAATCTTTAGCCTTGTGTTGGATTGGCTGAATATTTAGTTAACATTCTAGTAACGCGTGATGGTGGAGCGATACAGATTTCGTTACGAAGGGTTAACGGGAAAGATACTGTGTGTCACGGCTCCCTTGGCTCAGCCTGTGCGGACTAATACAGATTTAAATGGTAGTCGGTTGCAGATGCATCCTGGGTGGTATAGAGTTAAGCGGGAGTACAAAAAAAAATAAAATAAATGGAAGTTATGAATATAACTGAGCTTTCGCTGACTTTAAATGAGTTCAATAAATTTTCGAGAAGTACAACTAGTAGCGATAAAACTGATAAATCTAAGAGTCGTACTGCTGGCTTGAAGACCACGGTGACTCCCTGTCTCCTTATACCCACGAGACTAAACCAATTTTCTATATCAAAATTTAATTAGCACAAAAGTCGTAATCATCATTAATGAAATAGAAAGAATCCACACAAATATATAACTGGTTGATTGGGGGAGAAATGTAATAAAATATAATAAATTTAGTTTGTTTTGTTTTGTTTTAAAACTATTCTTTACTGTTTGATTAGTTATGTTAAAGGTTTAAATTTATTTTTATTTGAGAAAATGCGAATTTAAAGAATGTGACATTACGTCAGTACAGAGAGAGAGAGAGAGAGAGAGAGAGAGAGAGAGAGAGAGAGAGATGACGTCAGTAGAGAGAGATGACATCAGTAGAGAGATAGAGAGAGAGAGATTACGTCAGTAGAGAGATAGAGAGAGATTACGTCAGTAGAGAGATAGAGAGAGATGACGTCAGTAGAGAGAGATGACATCAGTAGAGAGATAGAGAGAGAGAGAGATTACGTCAGTAGAGAGATAGAGAGAGATGACGTCAGTAGAGAGAGAAATGACGTCAGTAGAGAGAGGGGGGACAGAGAGAGCGAGGGAGAGATGACGTCAGTAGAGAGAGATGACATCAGTAGAGAGAGGGAGAGCGAGAGAAAGAGAGATGACGTCAGTAGAGAGAGATGACACATCATCAGTAGAGAGAGGGAGAGCGAGAGAAAGAGAGAGAGGAAGAGATGACGTCAGTAGAGAGAGGGAGAAAGAGAGATGACGTCAGTAGAGAGAGATGACGTCAGTAGAGAGAGAGAAAGAGAGATGACGTCAGTAGAGAGAGAGGGAGAGATGACGTCAGTAGAGAGAGATGACATCAGTAGAGAGAGGGAGAGCGAGAGAAAGAGAGAGAGAGAGAGGGAGAGATGACGTCAGTAGAGAGAGATGACATCAGTAGAAAGAGGGAGAGCGAGAGAAAGAGAGAGAGAGAGAGAGGGAGAGATGACGTCAGTAGAGAGAGGGAGAGCGAGAGAAAGAGAGAGAGAGAGGGAGAGATGACGTCAGTATAGAGAGATGACATCAGTAGAGAGAGGGAGAAGCGAGATAGAGAGAGAGAGAGAGGAGGGAGGAGAGATGGACGTCAGTAGAGAGAGGAGAAAGAGATGACGTCAGTACAGAGAGAGAGAGAGGGAGACAGAGAGATGAGTCAGTAGAGAGAGGGGGAGAACAGAGAGAGAGAGTAGATGACGTCAGTAGAATAGAGGGAAGGGGAGACAGAGAGAAGGCGAGGGGGAGAGATGACGTCGTAGGAGTAGAGAGAGAGAGAGAGAGAGAGAGAGGAGAGAGAGAGAGAGAGAGAGAGAGCGAGAGAGATGCTGGAGTACACCGCGAGTGGTGATGAAGCGCAGTTTGCCGTAAGACCAGCCACTCTCACGCAACTCGGCTCTTATCTTTTGAGTATTCGAAAGACAGCGGCAATTTTTGCAAGAGACATCAATCAAATTTTTTTTAAAATCAAGATTCCAGTTTCACGATTTTATAATTAGAAAGAAAAAAGAAGCGAAAAACAAAACGAGAAAAGGCCGGGCGCTGAGACGGCAGAAATTCTTGCGAGTAGGATGTAGAATCTCCGAGTGAAATATTTTAAAAGCCGATTCTAATGAATGAAAAGTACCACGAGACGATGGAAGTCTTAACTGCTTATCCGGACCCCTATAGTGATGCTTCGGGAGAAATTAATCGTATCATTTTCTATTAAGTAAATTCAAAAGGGAAGCCCGACTGCTCTGTCGACTACTAACGAAGTGAAGTATCTCCCCTCACTCTTTTCTGTCGGAGAAAGTAAAGGAACTCTATCGCGCCCTGTCTCCCCCATCTACTTATCGTTACAAAGAAAGATCCCTGCCAAGATTAGACGAGTGGAAGAACGTCGACGGCTTATTAGGCGGACGACATGAAGAGAACTGGTTCCACTTCCAGCAGATCAGATAATTCCTCCTAGTCTCTCTCTCGCTCTCTCTCTCTCTCTCTCTTCTCTCTCTCTCTCTCTCTCTCTCTCTCTCTCTCTTTTGGGGAAAATATTAAACAAATATTTGACACTAAAATAGGCGAATGAAAGATATAGGGTGTTAACTGAAAACGTGTTTTCTTTTACAGATTAAGAAAAGTTCTAGAAGGATACAGGCAACACAGCAAACAGTGTAAAATTACTGTATGGCAGAGTTCTTTGGACCGCCTACGGTCGCAGTTTAGTAGAACATGCATAAAATTCTTCGTATGAACGGCTTCCTTAACAGCCGGAAGAAGTGAGTTTATCATCGTAACAGGTTACAAGTCATTTCCAGGTTCTAGATGTTTTAGGGAGACTCTGTTATTGACCCTTACCACGATACCGACTGACAAATCACAGCGGTTTCTTATTTAACAGTGGATGGATATGATTGATATTCGATAACTAAGGGTAACATTTATTTATCATGTAGCAAATGTAAATAATAATAATAATAATAATAATAATAATAATAATAATAATAAAATAATAAAGAATAATAATAATAATAATAAATAATGAATAATGATAATAATAATAATAATCATAATATAATATAATAATAATAATAATAATAATTAATAATAATAACTATTACTGCTATGGTTTGTTTTTTTCAAGAATTCTTTAAAATTATAATTCCTTGACGCAAGGTGAATTTTTAAAAATGTGATGAAAATATTGTGTCACTTTATTTAAATAGAATTAATTTTTATTTGTTACAGTAGAATTTTCAGTTTTGATTATTAATATCTGAAAATATATTTTTATTTAATGTGTCAGGAAAAAGTAGATTTTGAATCGTGCAAATCTAGCAGCATATAAATGAAATCTCTCTCTTTTTATAATAAAAAAACACCAACAACGACAAACAAATATCAGGTACACGAGTCTATATTTTAAATAATGATTGACAGTTAGGTGAGAGAGTTTATTTCTACGTCTTGATTGACGGAGCAAGCACAACTACGAAGGATGGAACGGTGCGGCTTCGCGAATCGGATGGCACCAGTTCGGAAAGCAAAGTAATAACGAGCCCAAGCCTCCGTTGGCTCCACCTTTCAGTTTTCGTTAGGTATGTTCCAAAAATCCTAAGCATTTATTTACTAGGTCCGTGTCGCCTGACCTTCACAGTTGGCTTGTTTATAAATATCGCACGGCTGTCAGTGACCTGAGATCAATCATGCAAAACGAAAGTAACTGGCACGTACGGTGCCGCACGTGTAGCGCCGTATGTTGATGATAAATCTGGGAGCGCCATCGCGACAGATAGATACCCTCATCCCCTCAGAGTTTGCCGACTTTCCTCCCCTCTGATATTTTATTAAATCAAACTCGTACCCTGCTATCAGCCCGAGGTATGGCACTGACCTCGTGCCCGGTCCATTTGGCTAATGGGGTTGTTATTAAAACGAACCTTACAAATATGGATACGTTCTGAAAGGGCCGGGGCTGGAGGTTTTCATTTAAGTCAGCTGCTGTTGCACTTTATCAGACGGTTTATTTAGTAACGCCAGGAAGTTGGGGTCAGAGCGAGCGAGCACTTCCGGGTGAGCTGAACCCTGAACTCTACAAAGTGAGCTATTTTTTCCTTTTAGAAAGACCGGTCAAAGGAAGATCAATACCGGTCCATTTTAGACTTCATGCGGAATATGAAAACAATTTATAAAACGAAACAAAATAAAATCAGAGTAATCGGGAAAACCCTACTCAGTAAAGCCAGTAGAGCAAGGTATGAAAAAGAAACCTCGCGGACGGTATGAAGTCAGAACGGGGTCGTTAGAGAGAGTGCGATCTCCGGCTCTTTCTTTATCGGTAGTAAGTATACAGATGTCTTAAAGTTTGAAAAGAATCTGACAGAAATATAAAAACGAAAACCCTTACGAGCAGAGTTCACTCTCCGTCATCTTAAAACGAGATGTCGAGCAACAACCCTCTTCCACGCACGGAAAGCTTAGCCAACCGACGAAAGACCGCTGCGATGTTCCTAGATTTGAAATAATCGGTGACACTACAACTAACTCGCAGGAGCTCAGCCCTGAGTGCTTTTCTTTAGTTCAGGTTTTTACTAGGAGAAAGAAAATACAAATTTCCGCACGGAGAACCACTTTTATTTATTTTCTAATTTCCCCCGATATTTTCCTCGGCGCCGGATCTTTTGTTTGACAATTACCATAAATTTGACCACCCATCTAATTCTCTTCTTTTCTGTCAGTTTGTTTATGAGTATTTATGAACTCCCGACAAACGCCCGTGTGGAATGTCTAATCGGTGAGCTTGGCCCCAACACCGACTGGGTAGCCAGCCTTCCTCGTAGGTGTGGCAAACGGTGGCGAGCTGTTCCTTCTGACCGATAAATCGGGAGTCAGATAGACTGACGACTGCTTGTGGCCAGAGGACATTCCAAAATGCTTGTTGTCCGTAATTCACCACAAGAAATTCCGTGCTCTGGTTATCATTCTAAAATAAAAGAAGAGAAAAGAACTACGGCTTTCCCCTCGGTTTCCACCTGTTGCTCCTCTGCCACACCTAGTAATATTACTATGAGAGAAAACAATATAAGGTTTTAGTAGCTATTTATTCCTTCGACTATTTCGGCAGCTCTTGTGTGTTTGAAACCCCAAAAAAACTGCTGGCGGGGTGTGGGAGAGGGGTGACACCTGGTAGGTAACCTAACTACTAGCACAGCACTTTCCTGTTAATACTCTTGTTATAAATAATTCTATCTATACCAAACACAATCCATTGCAATAGTTACCAAGTAACTAAAGTTTGTTTTTTTTTCCTTCTCGTTAGACGCTGTAATTTGTAATAATGACGCAATCACACATGCAATTTTGAATACTATCAGACTGTCTTCAGTAATCGTTCTACATCAATGTACAACTACAATGAAGCATTATTCCCGCTGCATAATCTAATTTAAATAATAATACAATGTATAGTAATATTTCTGGTACAACTACTATTAAAGTAAAGTTTTTTCTGCTTTCTTTTAAAATAATTATACTACATAGTATTCCTTTAAATCTCCAACTCATCACTATTCAGTAGTCCGCCAACAGGGAGGCCCGTGGCTCAGGGCCTGGAAAACGAACGGATGGAGCGTTTTTCAGTTGCTTTCCTCTGAATGCGAATCTGACGAAAGGCTCGAGCTTTACATTTGTAGATGTACCAGAAATATCCACGAGCCATCCCCGACAGGGATCCGAACCTGACGGTCTAGCGGCTCACCCGCAAGGGTTACTGCACCTTCTGAAAGAGAGAACAATTATGTAAAACGCCCTTTCCTGTCGTAAGTTCATCACTGATACTATCACTAGTAATGTAATACTTTTTACTGTAGATACGACCTTTCCGTCAGTTGCGATTATTAGAATTTAAAAAAAAAAAAAAAATCCCAGTAAATAATAATCACTATAAAGTTGGTGATGGGTTGGTGTCACGGTTAGCACCCTTCCCCGCTCGTTAAAGCTGAGATTGCAGCGTATTAGCTCCCCCTTGGCTCGAGGTTTGCTGTCTGGTTTAGTTTGTCTACTAATTGCAGAGAAACAGGAACAACATCGTGGCTACTACAAGGGTATTAATTAATTAATACTCTTACTATTGGCCACGCTCTCCCGTGAGAGTTAACTGCTCTTACTGTTTCCCGGCTGATGAGGGCGGTACACGTCCGGACGAGAAGGACGGTCTCCGGCTGGCTCCGCTCGTACGACCCAACAACAGCCGGACAATTCTCGCACTTGCGGACCCAGTAAAGAAAAATGACGGAAGACCTGCTGAAGTTTACCAATAAACAGGGATTTTCGTGACGTTTACCGACACATTAAAAACCTGGTTGTTGTTGTTGTTTGTTTGTTTTTTGGAGGGGTCCCGTAAAGTTTTGTTACTGGTGCTCTAGTGTGTTTTTATATCCTTCAGTGTCCCGAGCCGGTCTCGTGAGTAGCGACTTAAGAATTTGGGAGGCGCTTAAACAGACGGGGAAAAACACAAAGGGAGTTAAGTCGGTGTTTCTTGCTTTAATCTGGCTGGATCACCAAGACGGCAGTTTAGAACGCCCGAGGACTGGGTGTCGGTCGCCCTCTTGTAGCAACCATAATTAATTGCCGCAGACGAAAAGATCTACGATATTAATGCAAGTCACTGTCCTCCTACCCCCACAAATAAATAAATAAAGCATCTCGGGCAAATAGCGGGTGGGGGTGGTGGTGGGGTGGGGAGGGGAGATTTTGGGTCGTTGACCGCAGTGATAGGTGACGTATCTGCACGTGCTGCTGGAATCGTGGAACTCGGAGAAATCCACATTCGGCTGGTGTAGCGTTGAACGCTAAGTCTATTACGTGGGGCCGCTCACGTGACTTCGGGGACGTTCTCTTCGTTTTTTTTTTTACCTACACATAATACGAAACTGCGGCCAACATTACAATCCCAACTTTGTCCGATCTGGCCAGCCTCGCTCTCAGCGGAGTGTTGTTTTTTGTGAGGTATTTATCACCGCTCGTTCTTTGTTGTTTTTCTTTGTGTTTTCCTTTAAATAGAAATTCATCGAAGTTTTGCGATTTTTACAGCAGGATGCAGCCTGACCTGATTGATACAGCTGCACTTTTTTACGAGAGTCTCTCTCTCTCTCTCTCTGTACTGACGTCATCTCTTTGTGTACTGACATCATCTCTCTCCGTACTGACGTCATCGCTTTGTGTACTGACATCATCTCTCTCCGTACTGACGTCATCGCTTTGTGTACTGACATCATCTCTCTCCGTACTGACGTCATCTCTCTCTCTGTACTGACGTCATCGCTTTGTGTACTGACATCATCTCTCTCCGTACTGACGTAATCTCTCTGTACTGACGTCATCGCTTTGTGTACTGACATCATCTCTCTCTGTACTGACGTCATCGCTTTGTGTACTGACATCATCTCTCTCTCTCCTCTCTCTCTCGCTCTCTCTCAGCAAAATCGCAATTAACAACCAAATCATCTCTTAGATCGCAATGTCACTGTGGTGTTTTCGGGATTTACAACTCAAGCATCGGTATCGCTGTGAGCGTTCTTTACGCAGCGATGGACGAAAATCATGGGTGATCTATTAACGGACGATTTATTTTAATTCTCAAGAGTTGCGCTTACTGACGTAACTGTTTCATTATTGGTAAACAGCCCATAGGAGCACACGTCATTCTACATATTTGAAATCTCTTACTTTTTCCAGAGAATTATCTCGTCGTAAAATCCTTCTGAGAGATTCGGATATAAGTGCAGTGAGGCCTTTCTCCAAGTATTAGGGGCCTTATCTTTAACACGATCGAGGTGTCTGCCTATTTGACAAGTTTTGGCAAAGCGCGGGCTTTGTATGTTGAGAACTCCACCTAGGTTGGAGGGGATCCAGCTACGACCGGCAGAGTTACAAGAACGTCCTCATGAGGAAAAGCAGGAACCAAACTACTCCAGCTTTTGATTCAACCCCGTCACTTCATTTCCGCAGTGCTCTCACATATTTCATCAGTATCACAGCTGAAAGCCGTCCTAAACATTATTTTGCCAACACCTTTATACATATACATATTTTATTACATTAAGCTTTTTATAAGAGTTATAATTTATTTCATCATTTATAATATACAGGTTTTAAACATTTTAAAGACAACGACGATAAAGTAATTGTTAACGTGAAGTTTTAAAAAAAATATACAATTAAAATCCACTTTTAAAATTTCAGCTTTATAACCGGCTGCAAGACAAAGCATCGAACACTTCTCACAAATCAAATACCCCTAAGGAAATCTACCCCATAGTTTGGCTCAGGGTGGTAGTTGCAAGGCAAGATTCATGGTTTACGCAAATCTCCCCAAGGAAAATAAATGGCTGTAAATAGGATTCTTAAAATGACTACTTAAATGTCTAACAATGATGGAATTCTTATTTAGTTTATAATTAACTCTCTCAGTGTTATTAACTGATGAGAGCTATTCCTCAAGAAACTGTACCTGTCTGCCCCTGTGAAGGCTCGCAACGTAGACACGGTGCGGGGAACGAATCTACAGAAACTGTTCAAATTAGCGGCTGAGGGAAAGTGGAGCACACGGGAGAAATCTACGCAGAAAAGCAGGCACAGAGAAGCGAGAAACAAAACTTAATCTTTACGCTCCGTTTTCATGAATATAAAATCTAACAGGTGAAGAAGACATTCTGTTTAGAGGAGGTATTTAGATGTTCGTCTTCTTCCTCCGCTAGCCGTCTCCCTCTTCCAAATCTTCTCGTCTCTGACGGGCGCTGTTGCGTTCACCGGCAGCGATGAGTAAGAAGGCTGGGAGCAGGGGAAAGACAAGCGCGGCCATGATGACTCTGACAGGTATCATGTCGGCTGCACGCCTCGACACGACAATTGAGAAAACAGCGCGTAATCCCTGACGTCGCCGCAACTGCGCAACTAATGACCGTAATTAATGACAGCCGTCTCGCTCTCTGGCGTTTAACATTGTAGCCTTCTTGTCATCATCCTCCGCGGGGCGAAAGGTTAGGACCTGGAGAAGAACCCGAAAGCGTCATTTGGAACGATTCAAATTTATTTTCGTACGCTCCCCCCCCCCAATGGAGATTCCAAGAGGCGCTGACGTGATCTCCTCTGTCGTCCTGACAGGCCGGCACCGCCATGGCTCCCTCTCGTCTCCGTGGAGACTCACGTACAGACGGGATCGGTGTAGCGTCGGCTTTAGAATGTAAAGAAAGACTTTTATTGTCTTCTCCTCTGCTCGCATTATCAAGAAGACCAAAACAACGACGACGACGACGACGACGACGACGACAACAACAACGACAATAAAACACTGAATCGTTTCATGCTTTTCTCTTATTGACAGATCCGAACCACGCTGATTCATACCTCAGCTTAAATCACCGCGGTCGCTGTTATAAATCTGTCGGGGAAAAAAAAAAAAATATTAATCTCGATACACGAAAGAAAAATTAAAAAAAACAAAAACGCAGACAGACGGACCACGTGGGGCCGTAATACTGGGAAAACCGAACACGAACTGTTATTTAAAAATGGAGTCAGTGGAAGCGAACCAAGCTTTTCCTTGCCGATAGATGAGGCGTTCCCAGAATGCATTTTTGCGAATGCTGATCCCTCTGTCCGAACTAAGCCGGAGATAACCAATTTTTATTTCTGTCCTGCCTTTTAAGTTTGCAAAATATTATATTGCATTTTTCGTTTCACGACTTACATCGTAAATTCTGGCGCATTTTCCTCAGCATCGCTTCAGTTTCTTCAGCGTTTGTATTGTGAAATTTTTTTCTTACTTGATTATTGGCGGGTAGAAATTTATTCTAGATTCCATAAGCCCCTATTTAATGTCAAGTTCTTCTTTTAAAGCGGTTACTTTCTTCTGGTATGTCCTATAATTTGAAGTCATGGGACATTGTTTCTATTTATTATTAATACCCACTTTTTTTGACTGAAAGTAGATTGTCAGCTTGTTTACATGCTTTTCGTATCAGTTTTAAAAACGGCAGAGAGGTGAGTTAATATACGGGATAAAAAAGAAAATAACGCAGGCAGATGAAATTAGATGTACTTCAGAAAAGTATTGGGATAAAATTCGCAGGTTCAGCATCCATGATACCAGTAGAATGTTTGACATCTACATCTATAAATGACGTAACGTCTACATTATTCTGCTAAGACACCTGCATAAAGTGTACTTAACGCAATCTACCTGCAGGGATGTTGTTTCTCCCAAGCTGCAGACGAGTTTCTGGTACGACGTTTAGTGAAGACGACGATTTAGCTTATCCCTAACACGTGCTAGACACAGCAGAGATGAAGAAAAGATGGATGGCCGGGTGAGGCGAGCACTGTCCTGCCCTGTCAACTTGTGTGGCACAAAACGTCTGCACCGCTCATGTTGATGGTGATTAACGCGGCCATGTCATCAGCAAATCACTTTAATTTGTCTACAAAAACGGTATTAGTCCAAAATTTGCGCTACTGAACGCATGTCTCTGTAAGTCTGTGACGCACGCGCGCAATGATTCACTTTGTTTTACTCTGGATTTTCCTGTTAAACTTTTGTTTCCCGACAGCAGGCTCCTGGCGAGTTGTGAGAATGGATCGGTGAACCACGTGCTCATACAGTCACTGACTCGGTTAAATAGCGATTCCGCAGATGTCGCAGCAGCCTGCACTCGTTGGTCCTCTGCTGCTACGTTTTGTGCAATATGCAGCTGGCCATGTCTAACCCTGTCTGGCGCCGCCTTTGGCTTCGCGTCCGGATATGCGACAGAGAGCTCTAACCCCCCACCCACCTCCGAGAATAAATAGCCTCTGCGACTCCCTTCCCTTGGCTGCTTGTTCCAGTCCTAGCGTCTCGGCCCTTTGTAGTAGAGCCTTGAAACAATTATTCCATTTAAAAAAAACAACAACAACTAAAAACAGTCACACTTTCTAAGAGCAAACCTCTGTAGCTTTTCTTCACAACACAGGCCTATAGTCACGAAAACAGAAAGAAAGATAAAAACAGAAGAACAAAGAGAATTTTTTTTTCAGATTTAGCACTTAATAGGATATTTTTCTGGTAGTGTAAAAGTTTTGTAATTTAAAGTAACAGTTCTGATCTGTTCTATTGTAGTTGCGTGCGTTTTAACAAAGCGCCCCAAAGGTAGACGAACTCAATCTCTACAACATTTTACTTAGAATTTGTCTGTATTTGTTTACCTATAAATCTACTGTCAAACTCTGAAAAGGAACACGAATACAAGTCGAAAGAAAAAAATTGCCAGTATTTTTTTTTTTAAATATGTTCGTTGCGATCTGGAACACTGGCTAATATTTTACCAGCAGTGGAAAATATGAGTAGAAATTAATTTGTTGTCCAAAACCATCAGCTGTGTGCTAGAGATCAAACGACTCGCTAATCCCAACTGCTACCGCGAACTAATTTACGGAAATCCATTAGAGTCTTACCAGTGATTTAATTAACGACTTTTTCTGGTTTTACACGACGATAACGTAATCAGCTTCCTGTACGTAGAATGGCTTGTTACAGTGTTTGAGGATATTCTTCTGTACTTTGCAAACAGTATTCGTTTGAGCTCAATCCATCGTTAATTATTTTTATGGAAATGATATAAAAATTCGTGAGCAAAAGCAACATTACGAAAATATTATAAAACACAAGCTATTTATGAAAAGAAAGATTGGTTTACACTGTAACTATCTGGTTTTTATGAAGTACCAAAAGTTGTACTTAAACTAATTACACAAGTTAATAAATAAGGATTACTTGGATGAACTTATTTAATAGCATTTATCAGGTCGTTACAAAGGTTTTGTCGGTTATCTATTATGCTAATTTGGGGTTCATATTTTGCATGCCAGTGAAGGTTTATGTAGATGATTTGTATATCATTTTGTAGCATGTGCTTTGGCATACATTATGCAAAACCTATCTTTTGAAAAATCATAAAATGGATATTTGTTTCACGGATCTGAGTGACGCATGGATAAAGGTTTTCGTGCCATTCTGCTTCACGAGTTCAGACTAGGCCACAAAACGAGCGAGGCAACTGAAAGCCTCAGTTTGAAGCCGAACCAAGAAAAACAGTGCGGGAAATTGCTGGAGAGCTTGACGTAAGCACTGCAACTGTTTCCTGGCAACTTGACGCAATCAGCAAGGTGAAAAAACTTGACAAGTGGGTGCCTCACGAGTTGAATGGACAACAACAAAATCGTCGATTGGAGATCTGCACTTTACTTGCCATAAGAAACGAAAACGACCCATTTCTTGACCGAATAATTACGTGTGATGAAAAATGGATCCTTTACGACAATCGCAAACGATCAGCACAGCGGCTTGACAGAGAAAAGGCGCCTAACCACATTCAAAAACTCAGTCTCTACCCAAAGAAGGCCATTGTCACTGTCTGGTGGACTGCAACTGTTGTCATCCACTATAACTTCTTGCAACCTGGCCAAACCATCACAGCTGAAAGGTTGTTCATCAGAAACTTTCCCAAAGACAGCGAGCATTGGTTAATCAAGGAGGCCCAATCCTGCTCCACGACAATGCTCGTCCCAATGTTGCAAAAGTGACTCTTCAGAAACTGAACACGTTGGGGCACGAAATTCTCCCTCACCCAGCCTATTCACCAGATCTTTCTCCCACAGACTACCACCTTTTCAAAAACCTCGACAGCTTCCTCCGAATGAATTTTTTCTCCAACCAAGCAGCAACTGAAACCGCTTTCCAACAGTTTATGGACTCCAGGAATCCAGATTTGTTTTCAAAATGGTATAAATGCGCTTGTACTCGATGACAGAAGTGTATTGGCTGTGATTGAACTTACTTTGATTCATAAACATCACGTTCAGCAATGATATGAAGTCTCGTTATTGCGGTAAAATTCGACAAAACTTTTGTAACAACCTAATAATATTGAATGTTCTATTAAAACTTATTTTCTATTATATCTACTTGAATTATGCGGACTAAAACCTAATGATGCCGTTTTCCAGTATCGCATTGTAATTCAGTGTAACATTACCAATACTTTAGTTCAAATACCTTTTAAATAAATCAGAGTTAATATTTTAGGAAATTTTAAAGCCAGACGTTTTATTTGTTTAGTGGCGACGTTATTAAGGATAACGACAGTAATAATTGATGTGAACTTGCTGCAGTTTCCTCCCAGTGAAATAGCCTGGTAAAAGAAAACAACATCCACCGGTTGTTTGTTATCCTGCACTGGTATCCGGTTTGTTCAGTAACAGCTACAATATACCACATGAAGTCCTACCAAAATTAGCAAGTTCTATTTAAAAAAAACAAACAAAACAACTGGAATTGCTCTCTTCAGGATCGCGTTGGCACTCCGGATTCTTGCAGAGATAAGTTTGTTGATCACTCTCCAGGGTTTTGTGATGTTTGCAAGAGACGTAAAAAGAAATTTGTGAATCGGTCGAAATGGCGAAACTTGGCTCTCTTAAGAGAAATTCAAGGAGGAAAACCTCCAGACAAATCCTTTAGTTGTTGACGGAGAGATTAAAGCAGGAGCAAGAAAAACAGCCACAGGTATCATCCAGAGAAGTGAGCAAATTAAGTTCTGGGAAGAGTTCAAAAATGAAATCTTCACTGGTAGGCGGACAAGTGGAATGCGCTCGACCGTAGGTACCCGACCTACAGCCCACTTTGATACTAATATTTACGTCTACTTTCTCAAATTGATTAGCTGCAAGCTTCCCCTTTATCTCTGTTTACATGCAGTCTAGGCTGTTCATATGTAAGCATTAGAAAGAAGAAAAAAAAGATTTGGGATTTAAAGATTAAATCTCGGCAAAATATTTTAGATAAAAATTCTGTATTTTTATGTTGTTTTTTTTTCTTTAAAAAAAAATCTAATCCTTTTGCGAAATGCTAGTATATCGAGGGTCCCTCCCTCTCTCTCTTTGATTCTTGTAGCAGCTTAAATCTTCGGAAGAGACTTTGAACGAGAAGGTAAACAGCTGAGACAGTTTTACACTTGTACAAGACGACTGATGGCGGCGGGGAAGGGCGTGCGTGCGTCGGGGCCCAGCCGCGATCTCGTCCATCGCTTCTCTCGGCGGACGAAGAGTCGCGCTAGCGCCCGAACAAGCGAAACTGTTGCTGCTCCTTGACGGGTCAGGTCACCAGCAATAACAAATTTTCTTTCAAAAAAATCCGACACAAAGGCATCTGCGCAAGATAAGGGTCCATCAAACAGCCAATGTCAAAGTTTAAGACATAATGGTAAATCAGAAATGCATTAAACTTCCTTTCTCTTTGGCTTTTTAAATACCTTTTTATCTTCTAAAGACCCATTCATGGGTTTCAGTCGCTTTTCAAGGGTTAAAGTCATAAGATTTTGGGTTAAAACAATTTTAAGAGTATGGTCAAAAGAGACGTGATGTAATTTTAAAGCTAACTGGCATAACTTGGACACACTGTTTAAAGGTTCATGTATTTATCGGCTCATTTTTTTAAAAAAAATTTTAATAATTTGAATAAAATATTTAAAAATGGCTAACTTAAAATTTCTATATTGTATCAACATGTAAACCTATCCTCTTCATTATTATTATTATATCATTATTATTATTATGTTCTATGCTCCCTGACGTTGTTAGGTATGGCGAACCAACTAACCGACACTTTAAACAAACTGTGCTCGAGATCAGCTGTTTATTTCCAGGGTACACACAACCGACACTGTGTAGACCACGTATCGCCATCAACTTCTCAACGGAGCCATTGAATTGTTTTTGACTTTTGCCCCCTAGAGTTGTTTTTCGGGCCACCGCCATTTCAATGGCTGCCACGTGACGGCTGCTGTATGGTTACATTAGATTTCTGACTTGTCGATTCTGCAAATCGGCAGCAAGACGTTCCATTACCAGACATGCTTAACCGTCAACGAACTCTCAGAAACTACACTATAGCCAGCGTCGTCAGGAGGGAGTTTTAAACCAAAATTCCCTTAGCTTATCCGGCGCCAGTGTTTAGAAGACCCAATCTCTATATGTAAATGAGGTAAGGACAAATTTTAACTCAATTATTTTTATCATTTCTCTCCCCGACATACACAGGCTCTATGAAAGTATCGAAACGAATGCTAAAGACCTAACTTAATGCCATACCACGTATTAAATATCAGTCCTAGGTGTGGTATAAACCCACGTTTTCTTTTTACATTCTTGTATTGGTAACACACACAGTAGAAGTTTGTGCATATATGCCTATTTACGAGATAGTTATTAAATGAATCATTTCTGAGGGTTCGTTTTGATTTATCATTGATGTGTCCTTAACGGCTGCCCACACAACTATTAATAATCATCAGTTGCAGTATTATTGAACTACTACCAGAACAGGCGCCGTAAATGTTGCTGTCACTGTCCTTCGTAACGTCGTCAGGGAGTTCAAAGATCTTTTACTCGGCTGTGACGTAAAACACTCGTCCAAGCGGACTCCCCCCCTTTTTTTTTTTCTTTTGCCACCAAAGGTTTGATAACACGTTAGGGCTTAGAGAATGTTTTATAAATGTAACGGGACAGACTGAGACAGGCGTCCGCCTCGCGCATTCCGTGAAGTTATAACAGCTCCCTTGGATGCCTGGACTTTACTACCTTTCTCTCTGCGTGTACGTGTCTGCCTAACGTGCAGCCTGTCCCTCCCCCCCCCGTGATACGCTACCAACGTACTATTCTCGTCGCGTACGTAGACCTGTGAGTGATGATCGTGAACATCGACATCTTCGCGCAGTTTGTTGTGACAAAGAAATAAAGATGCAATTTGAGTTGTCGCTGGTTTTTCTTTGTTAAGCTGACCTGCAGTGGGCTATCAGTTGGAAGTCATTTTCGTTGCATACGAAATTAACCCTTTACACCTATGCTGTTTCTTTTAAGTTGACCGTGAGCGTTTCTGTGGCGACCATCACACTAATGCAGAGAGACGCCGCGCGTGCCGTTTGTTTCCCCTAGATTATGAATGATAGGATGCAGAACAATATTTGCGCCATTTCTTCTGGTATTTGCGTCAGGGATCCTAGGTGACCAGGGAAGAACTTGCGGCTTCTTTTGTCTCTTCTATGCCGTAGTGATTTTGGAAATATTACCAGTGGCACAAGATCCTTGCAAAAATATGCCTTGAACCGCGAATCCCATATTCGAAAAGTAGGAGAAGATGATTTTCGAAAATGGATACGCATGCAAGAGAATTCAGATATCCCTCGATGAGCACCAGGTCAGCCTTTTCATTGTCTCAAATCGCTACCCGCACCATCAGAATAAAACCATCATGCTAAAGCAGGCTACCTGAAATATTTGACTGATCTTTCTCCACACCCAAATTTGTCCATTCCAAGTCAATTGAGGAAACTAAGACTCGTCAGAGAACAGAATAAACGTCTAAACTGCCATATGTTTGTGTATGATTCCATGGCCTCGTGCAAACTACCAATAGACGTCTGCCAGCGAGTTACAAGTGCATTATACCATTTTGAAAAAGATCTGGATTTCTGGAGTGATAAAAAACTGTTGGAAGCCAGTTCCAATTACTGCTTGGTTGGAGAAGGATTTCATACCGAGGAAGCTTTCGAGGTGTTCGAAAAGGTGATATTCTGTGGAGAAAGGTCTGGTGAATAGGCTGGGTGAGGGAGACCTTCGTATCCCAACGTGTTCAGTTTCTGAAGAGTCACTTCACTTTTGCTGCACGAGGACGAGCATTGTCGTGGAGCAGGTTTGGGTCTCTTCGATTAACCAATGCCGGCTGTTGTTGGGAGAGTTTCTGATGAACAACGTTTAATTCAGGAGAGTACCTTTCGGCTGTGATGGTTTCGCCAGGTTTTGTTTCTTACGACAAGCGAAGAGCAGATTTCCAGTCGTCAATTTATTTGTTGCTCATTCAACTCGTGAGGCACCCACTCGTCAGGCTTTTCCACCTTTCCGATTGCGTCAAGATGCTAGTAAACAGTCGCAGTGCTTACGTCAAGCTCTCCAGCAATTTCTCTCGTACTGTTTTTTCTTCTATCGGCTTCATTTGAGGCTTTCAGATGGTCGTCATCACAGCTGGAAGGACGTCCGTAACTTTTCCTATCTTAGAGGCTCACATCTCCTGATCGAAGTTTTGCAAACCATCGTCGTACTGTGCGCTCGTTTGCTGTGTCCTCGCCCCGTGTTTGCCTAATGTCACGAGTTGCCTCGCTCGCTTTGTGGCCCAGTTTTAAATCGTGAAGCAAAATGAACGTTTGTATCCATGCTTCACTCAGAACCCTGAAACAAATATTAACTTTATGATTTTTAGAAAAAGAGGCTTTACATAATGTATGCCAAGGCACACGTTACAAATCGATATATAATTTATCTACATACACCTTCACAAGCATGCACAAAATGAACCCAAAATTAGCATAATATAGAAAACAACAAAAATTCTGTAACGACCTGATATTTATACAACTGGCGGAATCTGGAAGCCTTGTGCAGGGAGTTGACCGCACCTGACGAACAGGGGCTTTTTGGTTTGTTCTGTATCCAGTGATTGTTTTCCTAGTTCATGCTTAGCTGCTCTTTCTTTTATTTTCCTGACAAAAATGAGAGCTGTCCTGTTTGCGAGTCCAAGATTCCGCGCTGTCTTCCTCTCACTTTCTGACTGTCCACTCTACTACTTACTTTTTAGCGTTCTTCCAGCTCTAATCTGGCATGAAACGTGCTACCCCTAGTTTGAGTGCACAGCCTTGTGGGTAGCATGAGATGTTCTAACATCTTCATCGGTGTTCATTTTATTCTGACAAGCTCCGTTGCTCCATTAGAAGATTAATGTTTATGGGTTTACATTTTGTTAAAGCACTCTGATCTACCTGTGAATTAAGTTTACTTTTGTTAAGTAGTCACAAAGAGTTAGGAAGTGATCGTAGCTAATGATAAGGCTTCCCCATAGAAAAAGAAATAGCAATCAATGCGATTTTATTAATACTATCGTTAGTAACTTTACTTGCTGGTAATTAATTTCACTCATTAATAGTTCTATTACTAAAAGAAATATTTAGATGTCTCAGTAGTAGACATGTCTCCCAGATTATTACTACCTCTCTAACTGTGCTGTTTTTCATGTGCACGAATATTTAAAATTGAAGGTAAATATATTAAGTTAAAATTACAACACAGAAGTTTTACCATTTATATCGTGTGATCCTACGAGCTGCAGTACAACAGAGAAAATATAGGAACACGAAACGTTCGACGCGCCATCTATCCAATATGCAACCGACAGCACGTAGATAATTTACGATCACTGGTGAAAGTTTTGGTCAAAGATGGCGGTCAAAACTATCGATCCCAATAAAGTTAAAAACTGATTCGAAGCATCGCATAGTTTTTGACCATTCAAGATGAGTGCAATGTAGATCTGTGACAGATGAAACATAGAAATACTACTGAGGCTTTTGTATACTTTAGATTACGGAAATAGTTAATCTATCATGGATATAACCGATGACTTGTGAACACATCTGAGCAGATTGCACGTGCAGAGGAAAGACTATTTTGTGAGAATTCACCAAATAATATTTACTCTGATATGTATATAGCATAAATATTTAAAGACTTAGATATTAGAGATTAGATCAATGTTAAATATGAGACCTAATAGAATTTTTAAAACAATTATGAGAGTCTTAAGTGTGAAATTGGGCAGGGAAAATACTTTTCGACTATCTACAGTTACTAACACTAGTTGTCACAATTGCGCGTTAGCCAAGCTTCCATCGAGTCTAAACATCGATATAGTTAAATATTTGTTAATAATAAGGTTTAGTTAATAGCGATTGTATTAATATGTTTCAGTATTGTACTAGTGGCAATTTGTTTTTCCCCGAAAACCCTCAAATAATTGATAACGACTTACTTTTTTCTCGTAACTGCTGATATGGAGTAAACAAACTAGTTCTGTACTGTTGGGTTTTAAATAAAGTGCCCTTCCACTGGCATAAAGGTATATACACTGGTTATCTTAACCAGTGTACACTAGCGCCACCTTTCCGAAAACAGGTACGATATATCTCCGTTTACTCAAGGTCGTGTTACGGTCCGTTCAGAGTGTGGTCAGGGTCAAGAACAGATTGCCGAAGATCATCCTATTTCTGGCCAACCAATATTGTCACCAAGTTCGCTGAAGCAGGTGCTACCGCTATGGAAAAGAGACACTTTAAAGAGTAGCGCTACCAAAGTAGCACGTCATCATTACTCACCACCTCAACATTTACCATCAATATTCTCTTCCAGACATTCACATGCAAAAAAAAAAGTGAGTCAGAGAGCAGTCTAACATCTTCAAAACCTCGGTTAGAGAGGCGCTGTGTAGAACGTAAAAAAAACTCCTGTCCAGTATGGATAAAAAAGCTCTAGAAATATATGGCCGGAGGACATACCTGAAAAAACTGCCATAGTACTAGAGGGCGTGTACTCTTTCCCGATAAGTCAAAGTTTCAGCATTTCACGTCTGGAAGTTGCACTTGAGTTTGGGGAAGACCTCACAAAGGAATACCTTCAACAGCAATGCCTTCAGCCCACAAGCAAGTATGGAGACGACAGTGTCATATTACTGGCCGCAATCTTGCTGGATGGAAAGGCAGAAATTGGTGTTTTTCGAAGGACATCTCAAGTTCTGCCGGGAAAATTGCTATTCTGCGCCGACAAGACGAAAGGGAGTTTTCGTGTCCTTATCCATTCAGGCTGCTGGCGCCTTGTGCGACCAGTCTGGAAGAGAAATCGAGACATCCAGCCCTTTTCCCTGGTTATCTCAAAGCTCTAATATGAATGCAATCGAGCACTTGTGGGAACGTTTGTATCGTCACCTGAGAAAAGCCCTATCACGCCCTGCTAATATGATGGAATTAAGAGCTCTCACACGGATACGGAGAAAGCAGAACCAGACCGTGATACAAAAGTCTCGATCATCAAGCAGAGTAGAGACCCTTTGTTCTGCAAAAGGTGTCAGAAAATTACCAACATGAAGAATTCCATTTTACTGCCCTTTCTTTCTTTGCCATTTTTCGTAACAAAATAAAGTTCTAACACCAAACTATAATTCATTATGGGATTGCTCTGTAATTGTTTTAATCTAAATCTTTTGGTGCCAGTTAAGTCGGCCAATTTATCTGGATTCCGAGGGTTTACTCCCAGCTCTTTGTGAGTGCTTTTATAGACTTTTTTTAGCTTCATTAAATTCTGTCTTTCGTGTTGAATTTTTTTCCCTTCTTTTAGAAATTATTTGTTTTTGTGGTTCTTTTTTTTTTTTTGGATTCCAACAATAATATTTATTAATCTGTTCGGTTGGTTGTCAGGTATTTTTTTAGTGCATCTCCAGACGAAGAGACACCTTTAATTCACTATCATTACATTATATTTGGCAAATCTCATCTATTGTAATTATGACTTATTTTTTAAACTTCGTAACTTTGAGTAGGTATATGAAAGGAATCTTTAAAAACTGTTTCTTGTTTGTTTTTTTCCTTTGATCTAACCGAACAATTTTAGTTTTCTCGGAAAATTCAAAAGGATCTTTTAACATCTACTGACCAGATTGTTTTTATATAAAAGGAAGAGCCAGCCCTTAAAAGCCTTTGAAAAACAAAAAACAAAAAAAAAAATCAAACATATTAATAAATTAAACTAAGATACATCCAGGAACGTTACTAAATTTGTTATGTACAAAATGTACTTATCATACTACAAAAGGGGGTTTTAGTTTCATATAAAATGTATTGGTAACTCTTACGCCTTTAACGATTTTTATAACCGTTGTTAATAAAGTTCTCATATAACCTATGCAACATGATTTGAAAATTGCTAAATAATAAAGTATTTCTTTTTAGTCTAAGAAGTGATTTAAGCTTAAATTTAGAGTAATTTGGTAGATGGAAGGCGAAAGAAAATCATCACGGCTTGTCTAGGGCTTAGAGAATTAACCATCGATATGATTATGTAATTGCTTCTCGCTTTTCATATTAATTATATTTGTCGATCATTTATCCCTCTCATTTAAAATTAATAAAAAATAGTTTTTTTATGTATTCATGCTAGAATCATGGCTAATTTGTAATCGAGACCTTTGGTATTAATAACGCTAGATAACCGGAAAGATCCAACCATGTCCACGCATTTAAAACCCTTAGTCTCTTTGAAAGCCTTTAAGTCAAACTTTGTAGATCTAATATTTCTAATCGTTTAGAAGATTCCAACTGCTTAAGGACTTCGGTGGAGGAACTAACATTGCCTTGGAAACACATGGGGATTGCTTCTTTATTACGACTGTTTTTAAATAACCGAGCTTTAATTAGAATTCTGAAATCTTTTTTTTAAAAAAAACTTTTATTATTAAAAATAAAGCTTATGGGGAGATTTATCTGATCAGAAAAAGCACTAACTATTTTTTCGAGTACAAACATCTTTGTTTAATTCAGATAGTGTTAAAAAACCTCAAAAAATGTATATTTACATAAAGATAACCTCTTCTGATAAGAAAAGGCCAGACTTAGAATTAATTCAGGAAGAAGAAAAAGTCGAAGGGAGGACTTTCTTTTATAATAATCGAAAAGTACTTTTTAAAGAAGGATATTTCCTCGCGGTGACCTATAATGTATTCCGGAGTTCATAATCGATCTGAATTGTTGTCACCTTTTTATTATTATTTTAATGATCTTGCTTCAAAGGACATTTAGCTCAAGGTAAATCGTACAGATTAAGGAGCACATTTCACTTCCTTACAGAACCGGAGCTGGTTGTGCATTACCTTCGCCGAACGGAATTGTTTGTCCAACATTCTTCTGCCGACCAGGTAAGTAGTAAGTTGTTTGTTGTTGTTTCTTTCGTCTTCGTAAAGCGGACTTGTCTAATTAACAATCTTTCGTCACCGCGAACACCTGTCAGACCCACTACGCCGGCGAGCGGCCGGGCGACATCTTTAATGAACGATTGACGGCTTATTGTTATTTCTTGTCCTTTCGCACGAAGAATGTTATTTCCCGATGTAAAAGAGCGCTACGCTGTTTTCTTTACCAGCAAAAAAAGAAAAGAAAAACATTTTTAGCCCGGTTGTCTGGGTGAAGCGGCAATCACCTATAGGTTTACAAGTACCTGGGAAGTGTCAGCCCGTAGAATGGCGGCCAGCCGGCCAGATGTTCTTTCACACCACCTCAGCAGCAGAGAGACAGCGCCAAAACAATTAAATTATACATATAATCTCCTGTGTTTAAACATAAAAAAATTAATTGTAGATTTTATTTTCGAGTTTCGTGTTATAATTTTAAAAATCTATAGTTCTTTTCGCAACCAAGTAGCAAACAGCCTATATGGCGTCACCGGATGTTTACTTTTCACGCGCAGAATCAATTCTAAAAATGTCCTTGCTGCTTTGAGCCGTTTTTTTTTTTTTTTATTCACTTGAATTAGTTTATTTGTTGTTTGCTATCTATGGTTTTTCCACATAATTACTCATTTGTCTATTTTAGTTATTAATTTATTTTATATCATGTCGTTTTATACACTTTTGTGAAAAATGGATGACTGATTTTTAGGTGATTATATATACAATTGTAGACGAATTCTTCGTGCGGTCAGCGGCCGAAAATCAGTTGGTCCTGTACGCCGCCTGCTTGGAGTAACTGCTAGTTTTTTTCAATAAAAGAGACCCTTTGGGATGCATCCATTGTCTATTCGCTGCAGTGGACCAAACCAACGAAGATATTGTGTTTGCGAATAGCGATCAGACTCGGAGACCGCTTTTCTCTAGCACTTTGATACCGAGGCTGTTTCGCTTTCCTCTCGTAGAGCCTCGTCATCATTTAACAGCGTGTTCAGGATGCGCATCTGGTAGACTCTTACCTTAGTGTTCAAAAGAATGCTTTGTACTGATGAGAGCGACCATCGTTCGCACTTTCGGCGCATACATTTAGCCGGAAAATATGAGAGATGAACCAAAAGGGTGTGAAAGGCCGATTTAAAAGCCAACACAACTGCGGATGCTTCCAAAAGGTAGAACTGAGTTTCGATGCCGAATGTCTCCACAGGAGATTATATTTTAGGGGTTTTCTCTCCCAATGTTCGTTCAACCAAGAAATAGAGGCAAGAAAGCAACATCGGATGGAATTAATCCGTTATGGATTTTGTTTTTATTTTTTTTATTTCAGTTGGTATCTGGCATTACCTCGCCATTTTGATAGTGTGGTGCCCTGTTTATTCGCGAAGCATCAGACCCTCGGCTGGTCGTACCTGGTTATGTCCTACCAGTAGCGGCTCCGACATGCGCGGCCTTACTCAACCTTCTGAATAGCATTTACCAACGTGTGAGTGGT
The DNA here is from genome assembly GCA_018389105.1 of Nautilus pompilius. Taxonomy (NCBI): domain Eukaryota; kingdom Metazoa; phylum Mollusca; class Cephalopoda; order Nautilida; family Nautilidae; genus Nautilus; species Nautilus pompilius. Next base: position 56,305 of record JACATO010001448.1, read on the forward strand.
ATTATATTCCCTGACTTAAAACTAAAAGATGTAAGAGGTAAAAAGTAAAAATAAAAAGCCTTCATCTCCTGTAGATGTTTAATACAGTCTAACTACAAGATCAGAAGAGGAGTTTAGTAACGTTTACTGTAGAACTGCATATTACTGTAATCGTACTTAACCCTCTTTTACCCTTGAGATTGTCTAACTCAGCACAGGTTTAGCCGAGAAGGTTACAACACACAGTAACTTCCTTGTTAATGTAATCGCTTGTGACGGCAAATCCGTATCCCCTCCAGCCCCGCGTGTTTCGCATAACGACTACGTTAAATATACAGCCAGCTCGGCACGAGTAGTAACCAGTGATTCCAGGCTGGCGTGCGGATACCCTCTGGGTGGCATAAGTCAGGTGAAATCTGACGTGCCCCACGGATGGTTAACAAACGTTTACGTAAGTTTTTCGGAGCAGAGTAAGGGTGCAAAATAATAACACGTTCCATCTTGATTACTGGTCAGTCTCCGTTGTATATCTTGCAAACATTGAGACCGCGTCCCCATACAACGTTACGCTATACTATGGAAAGATGCCTGAGAACGGACTTTTACTGCGTTCAAGCGCCAGCCCCGTGGTCACAACCCAAAACATCAGTCAGATGACAGAATCTCTTCTTTCTTCTTTCACTACAGAACGGATCCTCTCTAGAAAATGCTTTCAAATAAAGTTCGGAAGAAAGAAAGCATAATTCGCTCTCCAATTTTGGTTACGTACATTTTGTGTCGAACACGAACGTGGGATTACGGGACTTGGCAAAGACGCACGGGACTTCGGTAGTAGATCCTCCATCAGCTGGTAACGCCAAAGAGAAGCCAAAGCCGTATGAAGTAAATTCAGAAACTTCCGGAATCAGTGCAAATGTCAAATTGATGATGATGTCTCGGGGGAACTAAAACAGAGAGGAGCGGGAAAAGTTCCGGTGCGAACGGGGATTAGCCGCTCGTCTACCGCGGGAAAATCCGTGCGAATGGAAACCGGCGTACGCTGAAGAAACCCACGCTACCGGCTGGTGAGGAAGAGCGAGGGATGGGGAAAAAAATGACACAAACACCAATCATCTTTGCTAGGCAGGTACGACAAACCGGGCCGATCCCAATCGGAATTCGAGGTCAGGCTCTCAACCCGGCAGAACAGTCGTCTACTAATGAATCACCGATCCGCCCTCCCCTCCCAACACACACACACTACTGCAGACTTTTCTGCAGACTGCGCCCGCAGTGATCTTCTTCGTAAGTTGCTCAGATCAGTGACATTTATAACCTAATCTCACGGACATCGCACTGTAATAATTACCCCCGCCCGTAATTTTGCAGCGCTACCGCACACGTGCTCGGATCTCGTTAAACCCCAACAGACCTACTCGTCTTTACCGCGCTTCTGACAGCAAGAGACGACGTCCGCGCCTTACCACGGCGTCACTTTAATCCTTTTTTTTTTCCATTTTTTCTCTCTTTCTGATATTCTCAGCAGCGACATCTACAGCGAGAATGGCGAAAGATTCTCCGCGGTGCGCTAGTTCTAAGTAAATAAAGACAATAGCCATCCTACAGTGACGTCACTAGGGTCAAACCCGTTTCTCCAGGGTGTTTCGAAAACGGGCGCAGCGGGGAAAACCTGGTTGGCCTATCGCGGCTGCCGGCTCTCCGTCACACGGCCGTAACCCGGTCGACGTATCGCGGCTGCCGGCTCTCCGTCACACGGCCGTAACCCGGTCGACCTATCGCGGCTGCCGGCTCTCCGTCACACGGCCGTAACCCGGTCGACGTATCGCGGCTGCCGGCTCTCCGTCACACGGCCGTAACCCGGTCGACCTATCGCGGCTGCCCGCTCTCCGTCACACGGCCGTAACCCGGTCGACCTATCGCGGCTGCCGGCTCTCCGTCACACGGCGGTACCTGTTCGCTGTAAGCGCTACCAATTTAACATTTTCCGCTACTTTAAATATCGCATTAAGAGTTCACTTTTCTGTCATCGCAAGCAAACGAAAACATCCGGGAGCCGCATATCGTACCGATATATTATTGATTTTAACTTTCGAGCAGACGATCTTTGCCCATCTGTCGACTGGGGCGGGTTTGAAACCATCCCACCCCCTGGTGGCCGACTCGATTCTGCACTAATGTACACGCACGCACGCTAAGCACCACCTGACCCCACCCACCCATACACAGCCTCACCGCGAAAGCCAGCTTTAATACGCCTACGGGTGCACTGAGAAAATGATAAAGTTAATTATTAATAATCCTTTCGATTCTCTCTTATCTACCGCCAATAAACGACAATTTTCGCATCTCCTACATCAAAATGAATACTAAACAATTCTATATTTTAAATTTATCTGCTTTTTCCCCCCATACAAATTATTCTGGTAAAACTCAGAGATCATTTTACATACATTTATCAAGCTGTGATAGATAGACTCCCTCTGGCGTTTACTAACAGGTACACAATTTATTTTTAAATTCGGATTCTACCATCAACTTTTCGAATTAAGTTTCTCTCCCTCCAGCCGTCCGTTTGTTTAACGACAATTTTCTTGTTTAAAGAATAAGCTGGTTATCAACTAAAACGACGGAAGGGTTTCCAGAACGACGGTGCAGAAAAGCTTATCGTGGTGATAAAACAGAAATAAGTAAATAATAAAAAATCATATTAAAAATGTAATTGCGAACAAATAAAAAATACAAAATATTTCAGCTTTAAATATTTTTTTTTACTTTTAAATTTTCTCCACATATAAAAAACTAATTTTTTTTTAAGAAAGTGCAGTAACAAGTGCGACAAAAGGGCTGCCATTCGTGGCGCCGATCTGGTTTACAGTAGAACCACAGCAGCTCTGTAGTAAATTATACTGTAATTGTCCTAAGTAATTCCTCCTGGTGCTTCTGTGACGTAACTATTTTTCTCCCCTCCTCCCCCCCCCTGCCCCCGCCCCGAGCGGCAGAAGCGGTGCATAAGGTGGAAACCCCGCCAAGTTCTGTTTCCGCTACCGTTGTCATATTTACGAAACCAGTGGATAGCCTGGCACTCAACCTTTCTCACGGTAACCGGCTACTACAGCAAGAGGAAGTAAAATCCTTATCCTTAATTTTTTTTAGATGTGGAAAGAAACTCACATGATCGGCTTGGAAAAGAGGAGAGTAAGCACCAAGCCAGTCAGGGAGGTACGCCAAATTGAGCCGACCCCTACCGGGAATCGAACTCGGGCCTTCGACCTCAGCAGTCCGGTATTAACTTTGACTTGCAAAAGAAGAGAAATGTCCTTAAATACAATTCTTAAACTGATCAATACCGTCACTGATAACTGCACTTAATAATGATTTATTTCGCTCATTATTTATTCTATTACCAAAACGTCTAATATTTTTGATCATCCAGTGTATTCAAAATGCTTAGGAGCTGGAAAGATTCTAATAAATCTACGCTGATCTATCTCCACTAAATCAATATTCTTTCTCAACTAAAACGTGTTATTAAACTGTACAAGTATTAAACTCTTTGTATTAATATGATGTATTTATAACACATCTTGTTTTATTATAATAGATTTTACCTGGAACTGATTTAATAGCATAGGTTGAAAAGTGGCGCCGGCAGTGCGTGCGTGTGTATGTATATTGCCCTTAAAATGGTGGCTTGTAAGTTTTTAACTGCATTATTTAGATCCTTAAATCCTTGTTACGAAACAACTTGAGAAAAATGAGTACAGTAAAAACAAACAAAGAAAGTACAAGAATGCATAATAAATGAGTTTCTCTTTAGAATAACCATTCTGTGCTCTATCGAAGAAACAGCCGAAACTTAATAACTATATGCGACACTTTTACAAGTTAAATTTTAAACGTTGCTGAGCCACAGTCTACTTTAAACAAATCGTAATTATTTTGGAACTTGTACCTTCATTTTATTCTAGGCAAGAATACTTAAATTAGCCCCCACACACACACTTTTTTTTCAGTTTGAACAAGTTTACAAACAATATCTGACGCGATTTCTCGAAACTTGTAATTTTAGCACCTTCCGGCTCCATGCGCGACGGAAACGAAAATTAAAAGTAAAAAGAAAAAAAGGAAAAGATCCTGTTTGCGACAGGTTCCGGAAGACCTTTACAGCCCTTGGGTGCATCTATTGCATTCAAGCGTAGCCATTTCCTTAAAAGGTGAGATCTTTCGCAGATAGGACAGATTATTCGTTTCTAACCTGTCCTGAACTGCAAGGAGGAGGCATCGATAATTAAAAGTTGGCGATGCCCTTTAAGAAAGTTATAACTTGACCAATGATAACAAACTGAACCATTAGCGTTTCAGATGGCAGGGCATCCAAGACACGATTTTCTTTACTTGAAAAGCCAAGTAAGTTGTTGTTGTTGTTGTTGTTTTTTTTTCGATTTTCAGTTATGGTTGGATGCGATTTTATATATTTCAGTAACTATGACCATTAGTTATGTAGAACAGCTACAGACAGTACAATAATACAGGCAGCGACATTCCACAGCAAACTACGATCAAACTCACACGTTCTTCTTCAAAATAAGCGAATTTAACTAAAGTTAGCTTCACTAGCGAGGATTTGGCTTTGCTTTTAAACTTTAAATGCGTAAATGAGGACACCTTGAAATCGTTTCACACTGAAGAAGGTCGAAAGCCAGCATTTTCAAAAAATATATATACGAATTGTCAATAGTCATATGCTTATAAACATGTATCACTATATACAGTAATATAATGATTAATGTCGGCAGTTATGGCTTCCAGTCTGCCTGTCTAGCGCGCTTGTCTTTTATTAACAAGATCATTAGCATTGAAAGTATGCAAATCAATGAGCGAGTTAATGTATTCATGCGCTTTTCCCCGGTCGACCACCAAAGCCGAGCAGCTGGTATCAGGTGATTTAGGCTAACGCTACGCTGGATAAGTACCTCGCTTCCCATGGTATAACAGACGCTCCATTCTTTTTATTTAAACTTTGAAACTTTCACCATATAAAAATTGCATGATGTCACATTTGTAGCTGGTAGTTGAAATAAGAGATAATTAGTTGGTCATTTAAAAAAACAGACACTGTTTGCTTTTTTTTTTTTTGGTTGATGACAGTTTTTTTTCAAATATTGATAATAGAGAAAACTTGGTGAAATATCAGTGGTGGATCGGCGAAAAGTACTCAGGGCGTGGTCAGTACCCGTACACTTCTAGTGAAATATCTGTGGTGTATCGGCGAAAAGTACTCAGGGCGTGGTCAGTACCCGTACACTTCTTGTGAAATATCTGTGGTGTATCGGCGAAAAGTACTCAGGGCGTGGTCAGTACCCGTACACTTCTAGTGAAATATCTGTGGTGTATCGGCGAAAAGTACTCAGGGCGTGGTCAGTACCCGTACACTTCTTGTGAAATATCTGTGGTGGATCGGCGAAAAGTACTCAGGGCGTGGTCAGTACCCGTACACTTCTAGTGAAATATCTGTGGTGGATCGGCGAAAAGTACTCAGGGCGTGGTCAGTACCCGTACACTTCTTGTGAAATATCTGTGGTGGATCGGCGAAAAGTACTCAGGGCGTGGTCAGTACCCGTACACTTCTTGTGAAATATCTGTGGGGTATCGCGAAAAGTACTCAGGGCGTGGTCAGTACCCGTACTTCTAGTGAAATATCTGTGGTGTATCGGCGAAAAGTACTCAGGGCGTGGTCAGTACCCGTACACTTCTTGTGAAATATCTGTGGTGTATCGGCGAAAAGTACTCAGGGCGTGGTCAGTACCCGTACACTTCTAGTGAAATATCTGTGGTGTATCGGCGAAAAGTACTCAGGGCGTGGTCAGTACCCATACACTTCTAGTGAAATATCTATGTTTTTCAAAGACTTTAAAGTTTGCGTAGAGCTAAAACGGGGCCCAGCGCTGGGCTACGGTATAGTGGATTTTGGTTTCAGATTAAGGTATTTTTCTTAATCTAATTAACTAATCAATATTTAATCAATGATTTTATTAATACACTTTATTTAACTCTTAAATTAATTTTTTAAACAAATGCTTTCGTTTTCGTTAATCCTCCAGATGGTTTATCATATGAAGCGGCACAAGAAATTTGAAAAAAGAAAGGATCTGATAATAACTACAGTGGGCGATAAATTAGCTGTGAATTCCAGACTGTTGTAGTCTAAACACTGGGCAAAGCCCTAATTAGTATTCTCATTGGAGAATCCGCCACCGACGTTACACTGCCTGTCATTTCCCAGTCATGTGCTCAGTACGTAGTAACCTTCCAGGTGTTTCACTTATCATTAAGAACAGACTAGAGTAACACTTACCAATGTGTTCCAGCCATCGTCCTACAGCCAACGTGGCTGATGTCACATTCGTCAGTACCTGTGTAACAAAAACACAGCGACCTGCTTTTACACCGTAACTCTCCCCTTATTTCTTGTTGTGGATTATTCGATATATTCTTTTTTGGTTTCCGCCTGATCAGCAGTTTTATCTTAAATATAAGCAACCTAAGTAGTCGCTACATAAGAGAAACCAAAAAATCCCGGCTTACAGACAGTTCAAAGCTTAAGGAGAGACTGCGACACAGGAAAACTTAATCAAAACATAAGTTCTCATTTTAAATGAACCTTCAGTTCGACTTAATTTTCGCCCACTTACTGGGTTTCAGAGCAGACAGAGAAGAGCTTATGCAGCTAGGCAGCCACAGGAAGACTGATTTCTTGTCCTGCTTTACCATCAAAAGATTCGTAGTTCTTCAAAGGCAATCGTGTTATAATTACTACCAACTGTGTAATAGTCTATCTGTGTGTGTCTGTGTTGTGTGTGTCCTTCCTCTCTCTCTCTCTCTCTCTTCTCCCTGTCTCTCTCTCAATTTGTACTGACGTCATCTCTCGCTCTCTCTCTCTCTCTCTCTCTCCTCTCTCCTCATCTCCTCTCTCTCTCTCTCCTCTCCTCTCAGCTCTCTCTCTCTCTCTCTCTCTCCTCTCTCTCTCGTCTCTCCTCCTCCTCTCTCTCTCTCTCTCCTCTCCGCTCGCTCTCTCTCTCGCCTCTCGTAATAACGGTCTCTCTCTCTCGTCTCTCTCGCGCTCTCCGTATCTCCCGTACCGACTCAATATCGCCTCTAGTCTGACGCCTCTCTCTCTCTCTCTCTTCATCTCTGCATCCTCTCTCTCTCCCATCTCTCCTTCTCTCTCTTCAGCTCTCTGTCTCCCTCTCTCAATTTGTACGGGACGGATCATCTAGCTCTCTCCCCTCCTCCTCCCTCCTCTCTCGCTCTCCTCTCTCTCTCAGCTCTCTCTCCTCCTCTCCCCCCGCTCTCTCCCCCCCCCTCTCTCCTCTCTCCTCTTCGACTCTCCTCTCTGCCCCCTCTCGCTCCCCCCCCCCCACCCTCTCTCTCTCTCTCTCTCTGTACAGACGTCATCTCTCTCTCTCTCCCTCTCCCTCCCTCCCTCCCTCCCCTCACTGGTTTTTTTCTGTTTCATTCTTAAACATAGAACGTATTTACTTAAGATCGTGTACGATTAAACGTGTAATTCATTTTTTATTATATTATTTTTAGACATTCTTCTCCGCCCATAGTTAAGTTAATTGAGCTTACTGGATTGGTATAATATTTCGTCGCCGCACCTTTCTTTTGATGTGATGCTGCCAGCTGCCGATATTTGATCAGCGCATCACTGGTGAATTAATAACTTGACAGTCTCCTCTTTGTTATGTCGGCAGATTACGAGAGAAGTGATGGAGCATTCGACCCGCACTATCAGAAACTTCCCATATGCATAAACGGCATGGGCTTACAGATCCCTATGTGGTCCTTTCGACATCGATTGAGATCATTGTATACACTCAGTGGTAATTACTTCATAACCGTCTTTATCCTTTCGAATCAAACTCTTTAATTCTTTTTCTTCTTCTAGGAGCCGAAAACCGAACTAACAATGTAAATAAAAACAACAACATAGTTAATGATCTGTGTCTCCAGCACCGAGAGACCAGGTCCCCAGCGGCTCTGATTATCAAAACTACAGATACTGGAATTGATTTTTAAAAAAACAATTAATTAAAGGGAAAATATGAAAAAGAAAATTATAAAAAATGTATCCAGACAGTGAGCGTTGTAAGTGAGCATCGAGCATGTCTGTTTCAGACGGGATAATTAACCGTTAATATCTGCACTGGAGGATATCTTAAGGAAGGATATAATGATGATGTGAAACAGAAAGTGAAGGTGTTTGGAGTTCGGCTTCTAAAACCGTATCAAGGTTGGAGCGATTGCACCTTTTAGGATTTGTTCATATTTATAATAATAATTAATAATAATAATAATAATAATAATAATAATAAGAATATAATAATAATAATAATAATAATAATAAAATAATAATAATAAGAAGAAGAAGAAGAAGAAGAATCGAAGAGAAATGTAGAAACAGAGGCGGGAATAGTCATGCTATATTCGTTCATAGAAACTGCTAGTGTTAACGGTAATGTACAGAAACCATAGTATAGTTCATTTACAAGCAAAGAAAATTATCTATTTTATCTGATACTTTATAAGCAGAAGGCATTATTGTTTATAAATAATTACTAAGTCGAATAGGGCCATGAACACACATTTATTTCAGTTTAACAGTTTTCATGTCAGTTAGGTCGCCAGACGATTCATGAAAACTTTATCAGAGTTAAGTTACCTGTGCCCATAAACAGGTGAAACTTAAAAACAAAAAAATACAAAACGGGAGAACATCAAAAGAATAAAATTAGGGAAAGAGGCCGGCTGCCAGGAATGAACCCTTCAGAAGTAATATTTATGAAAAGATGAGGTTTTTTGTTCAGTTTCAGAAGTTAAAATAACTTAGAAATAATTTTTTAAAATAAATAATCAATGCATTTAAATGAATTCTTATTGTTAAATTGGAAATTTTTTTTTGTTGAATTTTTAAAAATTATTATTAAGTATTATTAACTATTATGATATTATTTTCTAATTCGAAATTTTTGGCATGTTATTAAAATACTCCTAAGTACCCGCCCATGAAATATGAGTCTATTTAGAAGAGAAACTGGGATTGGAAAGATGGGAGAAAAACTTTACTATGAAAGTCATGGTGCTACCCACCCGCGTGTGTGTGTGTGTGTGTGTGTGTGTGTGTGTGTTTGTGTGTAACACATAACTAAACAAACAAAAAATCAAATTTCCTTAAGTTAATATACTTGTTTCATTAAACTATGAAAAAACTGAATCTTATAGATAATCTAGATTAAAGAATGAATATAAATTAATATTAACAAAGTACTATATAATTACAGCTATCTCAAGTGCTACTCACATTTGCTTTATTTTATTAATTTAATATATATATATATATATATATAAACAAAACTATTTGCTTATTTTAAGAACTAAAATAGCATATCGTAATTTGGAAAGAGAGAGGATTTTTCTGCGATCATAAAATGAACATAAGAGAGTTTTAGAAAGAAACTAATCAAAATCAAGAGATCTAGACAATCTAGAAGTCCGATACACGGTAAAAATCTGTTATTATCCGAGCAATTTAGATTTAAGATAGAATACTGACGAACAGCAAAATAAATAAATAAATAATATACAGATAAGTATCTTCAAATTAAAGTTGCTAGAAGAAATGCCGCCACGAGAGACAAATATGAATGAACTTGATGGAAAATATACTGGTAACGAAAATATCGTGTTAAAGTTATAGTATAGCAAATTATTTAAATTTCATTGTTAGCAATTAATCTACTTAATTTATTTCTTCAAAAGAAAAAAAAATGCTAAAATTACTTATACGAACATCGATTAATGGCGGATTTTGCACCACCTGTATTTCTATATGTATGTAATCGAATAGTTTCAGGTGAAGCATTAGAATTATGATTAATATTATTTCATGTTTTCGTGTTACATAAAACTGAGAATAATTAACTAATTCTGCGTAAAGATGTTTAATGGACACGTGCTTTACGCTTATCTGGTTGACAGTATGATTAGAAATGGACAAGAAAAATATAACATTATCAAAAAACGTTAACAGATACTGTCAGTGACACTTCGTCTTTTATCGCCTTTGTCAGATATTTCAAAGCCCGATCATCGAGTCGGTTTATAGAGAAATAATTTACGCCTGAAAAAAATAGACATTTTTTGAAAATATTTGCCATCATCATCATCATCATCATCATCATCAATATTATTATTATTATTATTATTATTATTATTATTATTATTAAACTTCAGAGGGGGATTTTATTTATATATATCGTGTTTTTTATCTATCGTTGTTAGATGACCAACCGGAATCTGTAAATATCCGGCAGTTGAGTGCAGACAGACCCAGCCGAGGATAATTATGCGGAGACTGTTCATAAAAGCCAGTTCTCTCCGGTGTTGACTGACAGACCGCCCCTTCCAAAATCTTTACCCGCCAACCATTGGACGGTCATGCTCTTGACTGACGGCATCGGAGTTAATCGTGGTATACACTTTGTATCAGTGTAAATATGAGGAAATGATAAGATTCTGCCAGACTGTACGACATGTGGGGAGACAATCTCATCATCCACCATGAAATTTTGGCGTAGAGAAGTGATACGAATATTATATTTGATTCTCTTCTGCCTGCATCTGTCTATCAGTTATTTCGGGTAAGTTCCATTCATTTCGAACCTCCTAGCTGAGTCCAGCCTCGTATTTATCATCTATCTGTCCATTAATAGATTATTATACATCTCTATCTGCTTTATGGCTTCTTCTCTTCTTCTTCTTCTTCTCTTTTTAATCATCCCCCTCCCTTTTTTTTTTCTAGCCTAACAGCAAAAGAACCCTGTTTGCGATAGGATCGGAGATTCACCACAATAGCATACAAGAGAGAATGGAAAACAATTCGCCAGCGAAACTCTGTGTAATGTTAAAACTGTACAAGAAGCAGAAAAAAATGTGCCGACGAGGCAAAGGTGTTGCGGAGACTTTGATCACCGCTACGCGGATGTCAGTCCTGGAATGTCAATACCAGTTTAAATACGAACGCTGGAACTGTACACTGGGCAGGCACCGACAGAACATATGAAAAAAAGGTGGGTGCGACTCCTTGTGTTTAAACAACACCTCGTCTCTCTCTCGCTCCCAGCCGTCTCTCTCTCTCACTCTCTCTCTAGAGACTGACGTCAGCTCCTCTCTCCCCGCTCTCTCTCTCTCCCCCCTCTCTCTTCGTCACGCTCCTCTCTATATATATACTACGTCATCTCTCCCTCTCTCTCTCACGCTCTCCTATATATACTAACGGCAGCTCTCCCTCTCGCATCTCACCTCTCACGCTCTTATATATATACTAAAGTCATCTCTCTCTCTCTCCCTCGCCCCCCTCTCTCTCTCATCTCTCTCTCTCCTCTCTCTTCCTCCCCTCCCTCTCTCCTCCTCTCACTCTCTATATACTAACGTCATCTCTCTCTCTCTCTCTCTCCTCTCTCTCTCTCTCTCTCTCTCTCTCTCTCTCTCTCTCTCTCTCTCTCTCTCTCTCTCTCTCCCTCCCTCTCTCTCTCTATTTCCGTCCCTTCCTTCTTCCCAGGTTGATCAAAAGGACGTGATTAGGCGTGTGCGATTCACAGAAATCCCTTACATGGATGCTGTGATTAATAACTCTGGGGTGCGTGTGTGTTGAGATGGAGGGAGGAGCTGGGGCCGAATTCAGACCCGATGAGACAGCAAAAGCGTCTTCCGCGAGGCAAGTTCGCGGTGGTTGGAAGTCGGCTCGACGGCCGGTTTTGTCTTCAGTCGGAGAAAAGGTCGCCCTTGAAATCCACTTAATCACATTCTCAAAGCGGACGAACAAAAAAAAAAAAAAAAAAGAAAGAGAAAAGGAAAAGGGGTTAGGGGAGAAAGAAAGGTGTGTGTGTGGTGGGGGGGGGGGGAGTTGGAGAATAAAAACAAATATTCTGCCCACAGTTTTTTTTGTTTGTTTGTTTGTTTTTGTTTGCGTCAAGTCCGGTGGTCTGGTGTTTCTAACCGAGATGTGTAAATGACGAACGTCATCTCGGCTGCGGGCGCTAATAATTGGGCGATAATGACTGATTTATTGCTTGATTCCGGCGGTCGGCCACTTAAAAGACTACGCTTTGCTCGCCTCTTTATCTCAAGTGAGAATTCGACCCCGGAGGCCTGCATGTTTTTATTCGAACCGTTTTGGTCAGCCGGAGCTGATCCGGCCATTAATCAGAACTTTTGTCGACCTGTCCGTGTATATTTACGCGTAATTAATCGGGATGTTTAGAATTTTTGTTTTTCGGAATTCTTTCGAAAATGCGGCTTTGAATTCGGCGACAGCTTCGAGTGGAATGACAGCGCCACGTGTCGGCGTTCTCTAAAAATAAACAAAAACAAAAACAGGAGAGGGTGGCAGCAGTGGTGGTGAAGATTTTGACCGATGACCCGCGGTTCCGGAGGCTGTGTGGTTCGTCTTAGAATGTTCTGGCACCCCCGAATTGTCGGCTCGCTTTGGATCGTCGTATAGCTCGCTCGTGGTTTGGGTTTCACGAGTCTTTCTTTTGGAACGATATCTGAATCTCTCTCTCTCTCTCTCTCTCTCTCTCTCTCCCTCTCGTCCGTCCCCCTCTCATCTCGTCGCTCTCTCTCTACCGACGTCATTCTTCCCTCTGTACCGACGTCATCTCTCTCTCGATACCGACGTCATCTCTCTCTCTCTCTCTCTCCTCTCTCTACTCTCGGCAATCTCTCTCTCTATCTACTCTCGTCTCACTCTCTCTCT
>JACATO010001449.1:0-65902 GCA_018389105.1 Nautilus pompilius
AACCCGCGCTGGCTTATCTTTGCCGCAGCAATCGCTAGTCTGTAGAACTCGAATTGAAAGGTCAGTGGATGTTACGCTTACTCTTAATTAACTCCCTTTGGTTGCCGGGGCACGCGCTGTCCTCGCGAGGTCGCGAGCAGTGGCCCAGACGTCAGCGCGTATGAATCACACGGCGAGCTCGACTGTTATCGTCCTCTGTGCAGATGGCGTAACTTAATTTTGATAAATCTCCGCCAGAAAACAGTGCGTCAGCATTGCGGGGTTTTTTAGCCTTTCTGTGATTTACGGTCGACCAGGGCTTGATAAGAAGTAATTTTTTTTTTTTTAAATTTACAGCCATATTCCATTTCATACCGAAAAAAGCGGAATGTTTAACCGGCGTCGTAATGATCAGCCATTAGACTGAGTGTGCGTGTTTATTGTCGAAACGGTAATTCTAAATGCCGTCATTTAAAAAGAAACGAACCACGAACCGCTTCGGCGGATGTCGAGCGGACGGCTAAATCAAAACATCAATAGGCGGTTTCGCGTGCAATCACATCACGATAAAACGCTGCGACAAGTTCGTTTCGGTTTCCTGTTTTTCGGATCCGACACAATTTCTTCATTTAGGGGCTGCCGAGTCACAAAAGCGTATGGGGATAATCCCGAGTTAATTATGGCTGCCGGTCCAGAAAGGAGTTGGCCGGCTGCCGTTAAACTCCCGCTGATTTCGCTGAAAGATTTTGGCGAGTGGTCCTTGATGGAAGAGTGATTCTAATAACCTAACTCCGGAAACTCGGAACAATTCACAATACCAACTTTGCTAATAACTCATCGACTCCAACCTCGTTCCGGTGCAGAAATGAAAAGAGAACTTCGTCCTTTTTTTTTCGCGGGCATAATGAATTTACCGAACTTATTTTATAGACAATAGCGGCTTCTGCCAACAACGGCCTCTCTCTCTCTGTGTACTGACGTCATCTCTCTCTCCATCTCTCTCCCCCATCTCTCTCTCCACTGACGTCATCTCTCTCTCTCCCTCCCTCTCTCCATCTCTATCTCTCTCCATCTCTCCCCCCATCTCTCTCTCTCTCTCGCCTCTCTCGGTCCCCCCCCCCTTCTTTTCTCCACTGACGTGATCTCTCTCTCTCTCTCTCTCTCTCTCTCTCTCTCTCTTCTCTCTCTCTCTCTCTCTCTATCCACTGACGTCATCTCTCTCCATCTCTCTCGCCCATCTCTTCTCTCTCTCTCTCTCTATCCACTGACGTCATCTCTCTCTCTCTCTCTCTCTCCCTCTCTCCCATCTCTCTCTCTGTACTGACGTCATCTCTCTCTCCATCTCTCTCGCCCATCTCTCTCTCTTCTCCTCTCTCTCTCCCTGACGTCATCTCTCTCTCTCTCCCTCTCTCCATCTCTCTCTCTCTGTACTGACGTCATCTCTCTCTCCATCTCTCTCCCCATCTCTCTCTCTCTCTCTCTCTCTCTCTCTCTCTCTCTCTCTCTCCTCTCTCTCTCTTCGCCCCCCCTTTTTTTTAAAGCTGTTGCCGAAGGAAATGTATTTTAGGACAAGATACGGAAATGAGTCTCTTAAAAGTGGTGAACGGGGGGGGGGGTATTGGGGACCACGTGACGTCCTTACATGCAAACATCTAGTCGCTGCAATCATGTTTAGTTCAAATCATCCTAACTCTAAGAAAAAACGAAAAAGAGATCTTTTTAAAAAAATTTGTTTTCCGATTTAAAAAAAAAAAGGTGAACAGGTAGATTTTCTAAAATTTTGTACTTTGAATATAGCGAATGCCGCTTTGTTCTTTCCCGATTAATCTTCTCATATATCCTGAAGATTTGTTAATTCAAGGTGAAGCAGATTTAAAAATACTTTTCTTCTTATCATGTTCAGCACCTTCTCAGGTTAACCCTTTTTGGAGTGGCATGGAATGGCGATAATTATCACCCTAACATCTTTGTTCGCTAAGTCAGCCGAGCAGTCTCGCCTGATCCATCATCAACTGTTACCCTTCAAACCGCAGCATTGTTACACCGATGCTTCTCCCCTAACCTTCAACGAAATATGGGTTCTCATGGCCAACTTTCCTTTTATTTTCGGTTGCATGGAAAATCAGGTTCTATCAAAAATTAAACCGCAGGAAAAAAAAACAACAAAAAATGGTTAAGTTTTCAATCTTGCCGTCTTTAGTATCGCTTAAAATTTCCACGTTAATTATCGTTTACCTAGCATTAAGTACGCGCATTTAAATTCCTCACCAAAATTTGGGTTTCGAAGGTGTGAACATCAGTTATTTTGTTTGTTTTGATAAATCCTGTCGTTCGCCAATACCTGTCCGAACATTAGGTCTAATGAACGTTTGGTTTCCACCTAAACTCAACTGTATTAATCTCATTTAGAATAATGCCTGTCCACAGAACCCTGTCTCATATGAAGCCAAATGCATACATACCCAAAAAAATTTATTAGAATTTTAAAATTTAATTATAAATCATTATTTTTTTTTAAAAAGTAATTGACTTTGCAATAGTAAATCACATTTTGATCGAATTAATATTTTCTGCAAAAAATATATATATATATATTAAATTATTGCATTTCTTTCTCGGACGTCGTGTCAGGTATAAATGGAAGACTCAACACGGATGTAGCGGACAGGGGAGAGAAAAGATGAAAACCGCAGCCCTCTGATCTCTAGAAAAGAGACTCTTAATGTTTCCCTGTAGGCACGAGCTTTTGTTGGGTTCTCCCAGTGGACTTCGCCGCGCGGTTTGTCTCGGCTGGTGGTTTCTGAAGCGCATGCGCAGTAGATAATCACCTATTACACATGACATGCAAGCCATAATGCCAATAAATTAGTTACTTCCTCTGTTTGCCCAGGTACTAAACAGGTGTCTGGAAAAGAAATCTATTTAGGTACCTACTCCACACCACAAAACTAGACTCTTTTTCCCCCCTCGGGGAAGGGTCTCGTGTTAAATTTATGAACACCTTTTTCTCGCCCCACGTCCCAGCGCCTTTGGAAAGCCGGGCATTGTAGGCTCGGCGAGTTTTAATGAAAGGGCCGTGAACTCTGCAGGGCCAACAAAGGGAGGGAAGCAAGGCAAACAAATCTACATTCGGCGGTGGATTAGTTAAGCAAAATAACGTCAAATATCGCTTGTGTTCTCGCCGCATTGAAGAGGCGATGAAAGGCCGTTGATGGATGTACGCAAAGTTTACAGGTTTTATGAAATGAAAATAGGGGATTGAATAGGTGTCAATTTCTAAGGTTCGGTTAATTAAGGTGACACGAAGATAAATGGGCATACACGGCAGCGTCAACGGAGGAAAAGGTTTTATAAAAAGCCGTCAAAAAACGAATATAAATGAGTTGTCTTCTTACCTGTATCGAACTCTGCAGAGATACAGAGTCGTTCACAAGTGAGAGCAGACAGGCAAAAAGGAACAAGAAGTGGCATTGTTTGATGAAACCTTACCAAGCTCCCAGGAGGATTTTTTTTTTTAAAAGAGACTATTATTTGACAGTTTTTTTGTTTTAAATAAAAGAGTAACAATAAGATAGCGCATTTTGGCTGGAAAATCTTGTCCTCCGTTGCTTTTATACTGCTGTACTGCAGCAGCTGGTTACACCTTCAAGCCAACAGAGTGTGGTGTCTCTTTCTGAAACCAGGGCACACTTCTGATATGTAAGGCATCTAGAAATAATAATCTTTACCTTCACGTCCAAACATTTATTACCTTACTACCTTATCCTGCTACATCCGGTCTAAATTGCGAGAGATTTTTTTTTTTATATAAAAAAGGTACCACAATTGATAACGAACGTCCTTTCCTCTTCTCCTGTTGTCAGATCGGATTAAAACTCATCACCAGGTTAGACTAGGGACCCGAAAGATTGCAAACCGGAAGGCAGCCATTGCGAGAGCATGTCACACACGAGTTCGCCTACGTTTACTTCGCCGGATGACTGTTTCCCCACCAGTAGCGAACAAACGACGTTACTTGGGAACGACGTAGATGCAGCACAGTCCGAACTAGAGCAAGACCTACTGATTGTGTGACCTGGAAGGACTTCTTTCTACCACAGGGGTCCTTCTAGCACTACAATTGGGGTTTATAAAAGCAGTTGCGGTTTCTGAACAGTCATGGGGCATTCATCGGCCGTACATTTTTGACGTTATTTAGCGCTTCTCTGCAGCATATTTGTTCAACTACATCGACCCTTACTTTCTCTCTGTCTCTCTATATATAAATGTTTCTCACAAAAGGATTGAAAATATATGAACACAGACATTCGGACAAATGTTTTTCTCTTAAAATTGTCTGTAACTGTTCCCTCTTCGGTTTCTTCGAAAAGGTACTAAAGTATTTTAGCAATTTTATTTTACCCCTTATCCCTGCGTAGGCGGTGAACTCGAACAGACTGTGTGTACTCCATTGCGCTCTTGTCGGTGTCAGCGCAAGATAAGCTGCCGCGAAAAATTGGTCCTCCGGGGCTTCCAGCTCCGACTCACCTGGATTTTGTTCTTCGATTCTGAAGCGAAAAAAAACAAAAAAATAAAAATAAAAAGCTTGTGTCATTAAGTTTTAAAAACATTTGAGCCGTTCACTAAACGGCAGTGGGCGGAGCGGTAGTTGTTCGTTATGACCGCCGCATAGGGGCATTCATTTCCACAATGGGCAACAAGATGCGCTTGTTACCGTCGAACAGTGCACTGGGGAAAAGCCCGCATCACTATAGCTGGGCGAGATTTACCTCCCCTGCTCCTGTGTCAACTCTGCAGCCATCCAGCCAATCCGACACCTGGGTGTAATCGTCATTTAAAAAGACTCGCTCGTACCCCTTGTACCGTCGTCATGCTAGATGCTAAGCCCCGTGGTTCCATGCCAATGGGAGGAGTAGGAGGACAGCAGCAGCAGCAGCACAGGTTGCACTGCAATCTGATCACTCTCCACGAACCCAGTTCTTAACAAAATGTTGGTTGTCAATTAACCCTGACGCGTCCATCCAAACCGCGCACAGTTCTTTCTCCGATACCCCACCATTTTATTCCTCCGCTCAATAGCGGCACCATCGGCTAGCGAAGATGTAGACAGACGATGTGATCTTACGGTCGGCCACCCAGACCCCAGACGGTGGTTGGTGCGAAATCCGAAACCGTCCCCGCTGTTCTCGCAGGTTGATACATAGCGACAGATTGTCATTTGATCGACGTCGAGTCGATGAGCAGCGCTGACTATCGGTCGGCGGGGGGTCCCTTTCCCAAAGCTTGAATTCCTTCCCCCTTTGGCGTCCGTCGATCGTAGCTTCGCGCAAGCTCGTGCACTGAGCCTTTTGGCAGGAACTTCCGGTAGGTGGAATACCGCACAACTGGATCATTTCAAGTTGGGTATCAATCAGATATTTGTACATTAAAGAATCGAAGGGCCCGATTTCACTTCGCCAAGGACCATCAACATTGAACCCCCCCCTCTCCCGGAATGCGGGCCAGGATGCTCTGCTCCGGTGAATCACGGTTCCGGAAGTTTTGATCACGTGGTCGGACTTGCGCGCGGTGAAGATTCGGTGCGGCGTTCCTTCCGTGGTATATCAAACCGACGATCAAAGGTGGAAACGAGTCCATTACAATATTAGCCTGTTTCTCCCTAAAAGGAACAAGTACTATTTATCATATTCAGGGGAATAATAAATTGGATTGTTTACCTGGACATCTCGACCAATATACCAGAATCACATTCTGAGAAATGGTTCCCTGTCTGCTGGATTTTCCAACACGATAACGATTCGGAAAATTTGGCCTCCATCATCAAGCACTATCTCACAGATCAGAGAGTTCTAGTTCGATGTGGCCGGATCAAAGCCCTGATTTAAATCCAATGGAGAATCTACGGAACAATAAAGACGGTTTTTAAGATTTTAAAATGCTTAGAAATATGAATCGGTTGTTCCAAGTTATTCAGTCCACTTCGCTGATATTTGCGTAAACCAAGGCAGCATAAGCGCCGTCTACTTATCTCTTCTGATCTCCGAAACTTGGAGTTTTGTGACAAAATTCCAAATGTGTTCGATTCGTTCTTAAACTCCGCCATAATATAAGAAAAACGGTCGTATGCGAATATCTATTATTATATATAACCCGTGCTGATGTATATACCAGTCGAAAGAACAAGGAATTATTTTTGTTTATTCAAAAATAGATCATGCCTCATGTTGTTGTGTTTTTTTGTCTGTCAGTGTATATGACCACATACCTGACACTCCCAGAGTCATTTCGACACCAAACTGCGCTTGCGAGTAAAAATCAGAGAATAGGATTACAAACGAATTAGAGATAATAATAATTTTAAAAAAAATATATAATTTTTTTAAAAAATATTTTAAAATACTCGGTAGGTTTGGACTCGTCACAGCGGGGGGGGGTTCTCTTCCACCAGTCTGCCAGCTACTTCCACTGGCGAAGACTTTTGTATTCTTCCATTGATATCAAACGAAGCCACCGTCGGTCGGTTCGCCGTGGTGTCTCCTCGGGCTGGGTTTTCGGCCGTCGCTTGTTTCCCACACCAGAAGAACTCCTACCACACGGATTCCATTACGCACCTGAATCTACCTAAGCGCGCCCCGATCGCCGCCCCACCCCCTCTCTCTCTCTTGAACCTATCCGAGCCGGTATCTACTCGTATTACCGGCCCGTCTCTGTCAGAGGTGGCGAACGTTTCTTTCGGAAGAGTCGGCCCAATGCGCGATATTATCGTCCCCACCAGAGTTCTGTTCGGCAGGTCCCGCGCGATCGAGTGTCCCACCCAATCGGGGTGCAGGCGTTGGTGGACTTACAAACTGAAATAAAGCACACAGTCTCTAAGCACTCGGTCCCCGGCTAACAGCCTCAACCAGGTTCTTTGTCGTCGCGTTATTGAACCGACTATTACCGACCGCGCTCACAAAGAGAGGTAATTTTTGGTTTTCGCCCAGTGGGCGTGACGAAATACCACCAACCCCCTCTCCATCCCCGGTTCATAGAGATATCAAAAGACTGACGCCACACCGCCCGACATCAGAACAACAACGACAGGTTCCCCCCCTTTTTTTCTTTCCTTTTAAAAGAAGTCTCGGACTCCGAAACCAGGATAAAAACAAGAACACGGAAAGTTAGTTTCTTTTTCTTTTTTAACAAAGCCAGATATTTAATTAACCCTGGATTCCGTGTGTCGGCAGGACAGTTCGGACTGAGCCAAGCGCACACGTCGTCCCCCGCCCTCGGTTCAGCCGGGTAATTTATTCGAGTTAAAATAAGCAATTATATAAATTTCGGGGAAATTTTGACTTTTGATAGTTTGGCGACGTCTGCGGGCGCCGCGATAGCTCTCCTGTCCAGGAGAACACAAACAACTCCACACGTCATTCGTACACTGGGATGGTTGCGTGTCATAGTTATATAGGGTTGTCTGCTCCTACTTCAAAAGAGCTCTAAAAACACTAGACGGCCTTCTCCCGAGATATGGATATGTAATCATTTAATTATTCTATTATTTAATGGTCTGTGATCGATGAAACAGAGTCATAAACAAAAGTAATATACGTCAGAGAGGTCAGCGATCCTTTTACTGGGATTGCTGATGAAAATTAATATTTGCTTCCATTAAATGATCGGATTGGAGCATCTCACAGATTGCGTTTGAGTGGCTTACAGAATGAAGTGTCTGAGCAACAGTTTCGTGTATAAGTATCAGAGGAAATTTTTAAAAAATGGTAGGAGTATCTAATTTATTTCACTCGAAAGAATTTACTCAATTTTTCCACCTATACAGGTAGAATCCCCAACTCTAGGTTAGGATGGCGACCCGTTCGTTTACCGTTAACTGAGATTAAATCATAGAGCTGGATCTTCCTTCTTTATTAAGTTTTGGAACCCTTATAAGAACGTACGGCAACAACACCTTAAAGTTTCGAATATATTCATTAACTCCATCTCTCTCTCTCTCTCGCTCTCTCTCGCTCTTCACCATCATCTCTCTCTCGCTCTCTCTCATCGCTCTCTCATCTCATTCCCATCATCCTCTCTCTCTTTCTCTCTCTCATTCACCATCATCTCTCTCTCGCCATTCACCATCTCGCTCTTCATCTCTCTCATTCACCATCATCTCTCTTTCTCTCTCTCTCTCGCTCATTCACCATCATCTCTCTCTCTCTCGTCATACCTCTCTCTCCTCTCCTCTCTCTCTCTCTCTCGCGGCTCTCCTCTCTCTCTCTCCATCTCTCTCTCTCTCTTGGTGTTTGAGCTGGCGGTTACAGGTCTCAAAATACTTTCGTTAACGATGATATTTTCCGTCTCTCTTCTCCAATGTTGTCGCGTGTTTAATATTCAGAAATCATTTGTTCAATCTTAAGTAGCTAAACATCTATTAACCCGTCGAACCCTAAAAATCCCTTATAAACACCCAGTCTGGTTCCCGTTAAAGGGTTGCTGACGACAGCCACATGGTAGACTTTCTGGCGCTCTTTCGGACTTTACAAGAGAATCCCCATCATAATTAAAATTACCCCGTTAATTTTGTTTGAATCGGGTGGTGGTGGTGGTGGTGGGGTGGAGATATATGTACACTTCTCGTGATGGTAAGGTAAATGCTGTCGAGCTTTCCGTGGAACATCCGGGGCATAAACGACGACTTGGTAACTGTTCAGTTAGTTAGGTGCTTCTTCTGAATTCTGACACTTCGTCGGTCTCTACGGCGTCCCCTTACACTCCAGTGAACGGACCGTGTATCCGTGCGCCAAATAAGGATACATAAACAGGACTTAGGAAAGCATTGAGCTCAGGTGCAAACCTGGGATGCTTCCAGGTGTGGATAGAGAAACGTGTCGTTAAGCTAGCCCCTTTTTGAGACCGCAGACCGAGCCTAAAGACCGTATATCTCCTTTACCAATATGCTAAACACTTTGCCAAATTTCCCCACACACCCACACACCCCGCCGACGCCCAGTTATTAGTAGGGGTTCTTCGTTCCCCTGGGTAACACGCGGTAGAATCTTTTAACGTAACCCTAGACTGGCTCGCACTCTGACCACCCCGTACCCAGGTAACTTTCCCGGTCACCGAGGCTGATGTCGCACGCCTCCCCCTTCTAGCTCCCTGCTGTGAGATGTCCCCGAACATCCCCGAAGTTTGGGGTGAACCCGGTATGAACATCGCCAACGATCGAAAACAAATTTAACGTTACGATGGAAAAAAAAATTTTTTAAGTTGGTGCATTTAGGAATAAAAATCTCAAATTCCTTTTATTTATATATATTTTTTAAATTTTAAATTAAAAACCAGTTTTAAATTTGTTACAAATGTAAGTTTCTTATTCAGACCCGCCCCGTGATCTCTCCATATTACAGCTCCTCCAAAACTATGACAGCGGAGCCTACGGCTTCTTTCTGTACGCAGTTAATGGCGTTTGTCTCATTTGGAATGCGGCTGGATGGTTAAAATTACCTAATCCACCAATTTTGAAAAGGAACGTTTAAGAGAAAGCCTAATCGAGATTTCGACATAATTAGGGGGAGGCTGAGCGAGTGGGCTGACGGGGACAAACTCGCTTTGGCTATATACGGATACCGATGCTAGGGGGCATAATTACAAACTGCCTAAAATTCCAATAATTGTTAAATATCAAACGACAGTTAAACTGATGTAGATCGTATTGATGGTCATCTATCCTCCCTGGAAGCCCTTTTTTTTCATAAGCCACGACGGATTCTGAATGTATTTCACGTAAAGTATACAATTTTGGGATGGGAGGGAATAATGGGAGATTATCCGCGACGATGGCGATATTTTGAACAACACGTCGCTGCAGGCGGGATGTAGATCTCTTTTCATCCGACTGTTCTCGAAGTAGGAGAGAAAGCCCGATGAGCTGTGAAACATGGCGGAGTGGGGGGGATATGTCATATTTTCAGATAACCATTTCTGTTTTATCAGCATCCCAACAGTCCCTCGGAATTCGGAGCTCCCTCCGCCCGCGTAAGGTTATAAATTTCGAATAATCGGGCGAAACTTTACTTGACACACTCGGGACGATCATTCATGACTGAACAAGTAGAGGAGACAGTGGAATAAATATTTTCCCAAAAAGACATTAACCCCCCCCACCCACCCCACTCTTTCTCATACAGACTACCCCTTCTTTGTGCGCCGCACTAAGCTATTACTTCTCGCTTTCAACGGAATCCGGTTACGTACCTTTTATCCAACAGAGCAGCTCCGAGCGCAGGTTTGTGTATTGTACGAATTCTGATAGCTCCCCCATTCCAGATTTATCTGAAGAATGGTCCGGCCGAGGGGGGGGGGGTTAGTTGCACAGGTGTTAGGCGTGAAAACAGACGCCAGTTCCGAGTTCCTCCTCCGCGATCTCGGGAGGAGGATGAGGTGGAGAGGGGGGTGAGAATGGAACGCGACGAGTAAACAAGTTTTCACGTACCAGGGATTTTCCTACCACCCTCCCAAACCCCCCCCCGTCGTCTTTGAACAAACGTTCGAGCTGGCCCCGCCATCGTTGAGCGCCGGACCCCGGTCGGTCTGTTTGCCCGTCGTGCTAAATTAATGGAGAAAACACGGCGCTGTGATTGAGTCTACGGCGGTCGGGGCGGGCAACAAACGCACATATTTCTCACCGCAGCGTTTGAGGGACTCCGGATTGCAGCGACATTGGTGGGAGAAGGAGGAACTATCAGGCAAAGATGGATTCTCCCTTACAAAACGAACGTCCTTTTCTCCCCCTCCTTATTCTTTTTTTTTTCTTTTTCGGACATTAATTCTGCTTCAGCCGCAGCATCTGTAAGGTTCCCTTCCCAGTTTTTTTCCGCGAGTGTCTGTTCTGGCGAAAGCCCCATAACTCCGCCCCTATCTCTTTCTCGTGAGCTCTGGCGGATCCAAACAGGAACTTGGCTTGTAATAACATCACTTTAATCAGATCCCCTGTGGTTCCTAGAAGGATCAACCCTTTTAAATAGGTATTAATTATACCGACCCTTGAAAACAAGCCGCTTCATCATGGAGAATTGTGTTACCCTTGTAGCGGACACTAAGCGTCCATTGAGCCCAATTAATTAACGCCGCCCAAAAGACGTGGGGCCCCTTAAGAAAATGAAGCAGCAGGACCGCCTTCGACAGCTGTCAAGACTATCGGAAATCAATCACTAGGATCTTTCCCTTGAATTGTTCGGCGCTGTGGGCAGTGAAGAGGTCGGAAATAAAGTATTTTCTCTTTCAGACCTTCTTAGGGTAAAACATCGAGAAAAAGAAAGGGGCGAAAATGCGATTCCGAGGCTGCGCGGGAGAGCTAAAGGAGAAGGAGGGGGGTCGTTCATAAGCTGAAAGCATAAGTCATCGCGGACATGTCAGAAACAATTGCTCTATCGCCATAAGTTCGCGTGACCTGCTCTAAGGGAGACAACTTCTTTAATGTTTGGTGCCACTTAAAGCGCCATTTATTTGAAATTTCTAACTCGAAAGTTGGCAACGTTTGTGATTAGCCAGGATTTTCTCATAAATAACGCGCCAGCACTGGATTTACTTTCGTTCATCTCAGCCAACGGTTCTCAGCAACCTTTTCCCTGATATGTGGCTTGCACCCGTTTCCTTACTCTGGCGTATTAGAGAGTAAAGTTCCACCGGAGTGATCGTTCGTGCCCGAGTGTAGCAGTTACCGTTAGTGTTGTTTCTTAACTTCAGTAGGGGGCGTGGATCCGCGAAATGCAGACAGACGTTGTGGAGTTATAGAAATAAAAGGTCAATTTCGGGCTTTTCTCCACAACTCATCGATCAGCAGCAGAACCAGTAAATAAACCTATGGTTCGGGGGATCGTCTTGTCATCGCTGTCGGTTCTAGAAAAGAGCGCTTGCTGCTGGTCTGACCTACTGATGGAACCACTATAGTCTGAGTTACAAGGAGCCGCAATACCGTTTTTTTTCTTTTAAAGACTGCCTGCCCTCCGAGATTCTGAACCAGTAGTTTTCATCTTGTAAACTATCTGGGCGGCACCTGCCCATTCGGATGTTTAAATAGAAATGGGGAGTCGCTTGTAAGATCTGAAGAATGTGAACCAAATTCGCTTCCTGGCCTGGGTCCATAACAGGCAGGAGAGAGAGAGAGAGAGGAGAGAGAGAGAGAGAGAGAGAGAGAGAGAAGAGAGAGAGGGGGAGAGAGAGCGGAGAGTGGAGGGAGAGGAGAGAGAGAGAGAGAGGAAGAGAGAGAGAGAGAGAGAGAGATACGTACAGAAATATCGTGTCAATCGCTTAAAGAAAGAAGAATGATGTCTAACAAAAATAAAGATGCGAAGACAGCCTACATAGGCTTTGTTTCACTTCCAAGCGCCTCCACCCGAGGCCTGACTCGCCTGAAATTCTTGGAGACTCAACACTTTCGCCGGATATCTCTCTCTCCACCCCCGCCAATCCCCATCAAATACTGGTCGCTCCCCAAAGGGATCGCTCTAACCTCAGCGTCTGTTCGGCGAACCCTGTCCGGATGTGTCTGTTCTTTCGTAAAGGGTATCTCAGAAAACCCATGTCCGGATACCGTGCTGATACCAGAAGAAAAAAAAAGAATTTTTAAAAATTAACAATTAAAAAAAAAATCGAATTAAATTAAAAATTTCCAAAGTTGCTGGAGCTTTGTGAATAAAAATCAACAAATCTCTAAGAATCTTGTGATCTATTATTATAAAAACAAAGATGGCAGCTCTCTCTCTCTCTCCATCTCTCTGTACTGACATCATCTCTCTCTCTCCATCTCTCTGTACTGACATCATCTCTCTCTCTCCATCTCTCTGTACTGACATCATCTCTCTCTCTCTCTCTCTCTCTCTCTCTCTCTCTCTTCTCTCTCTCTCCCTCTCTCTCTCTCTCTCTCTCTCTCAAAAGTGTTTTTTTTTTTTTTTTGGCGTGGATAAAGTAACGAAACTAAACCATAACCTTTTTGATCCGGTTCCACGAGAGCTTTATTACTAGCTCAGGATGTTAAGATTTTAAAATTTCACAATTCCGTAGAGTGACCAGCTCGTAAGATAAATTTTAGTAAGTCACATGACGTCCTTCCATCTACTTTCATTTTGAAAGATCCTCGCTCCACTGACAAATATGTTTTGGTGTCTTACATTTGGTAAAATTTAGCACATGTATGTTTGCTGTGTTTTAGCCATTTAAAGTTTCCTTAATTTTAAAATTTATACAACCTTAGCGCTTTCGCTCCTCTAATAAATAAATAATATTTCTATGAGATTCATTAGATTTTAAAAGGTTTTATTTAATAAATAATTAAATTAATTTAGACGGAATTTTACCCCACTATGTTGGATACCTTTAGTAATCCGTATGTCTAAGGTCCACCAACGACAGAGAGAAATAGTGCCTCTTGTGCTGTCAGGCAAAAAATTATTATTATTATTATTATTATTATTATTATTATTATTATTATTATTATTATTATTATTATTATTATTATTATTATATTATTATTATTATTATTATTATTATTATTATTATTTTGTGTCGTCATCTTTCTATCTGCGGCTGCGAGTTGTTTCATTCAGCGAATAATTGATGGGAGTGCCGCTTTAAGGCATCTTGGAGGTTGGAGGGTTACCCTGCTTCCATCGGGAATCAAACAGTCCACTGAATGGCGTTTAGATCAGTGCCGCCAGCATTCCGGAAATACCTGGGCCGTGGGGATGTAGCTGATGAACAAGTCTTACAGGAATGATACGCCGCGAGATAGAACTAAGGTGTTCGAGGGCAAGGAAAGGGTACCAGGGGGTCTGTCTCCATGAATGGCTGGCGAATATCCGCGGAGCAGCTCTGTGGAGAAGAAATTCTTTGTTATTATTTTTCATTTGACTCTTAAATATGAATTTTAAGAAATTGGATTATATTGCATGATTTAAAATACCGGTAGTTTATTCTATTTGGCCGATCATTTGATTTCAAATACTAAAACCAACACTTTGTCCTGATGTTTCTGAGTCTCTGCTTCATTTGTTTCCCTCTCTTCTTTTTCTTTATATCTGATCTTATATTTTGCCAACAGGAAGTTTGCCAGAAAACAATAACTTTGAAAAAAATTGGTCTTGCACTTTGACCTAAATCTTCTTTGTTCGTTTATTTAATTGTTTTAAAAGGTTTCGCAAATGATCAATACGATACATTATTTCTGTCCTGTTTGTGCGCAGACATTTAGCAACCTCATCCGAGATATCATGGAGCTAAAAGTACCTGATGTCTGGTGGTTAATACCGTAACCCGAGCTTAGCCTATCTCTGTTATAATACCTTAATACGATAAGCCGTGCTTGGCTTACCTCTGTTATAATATTTTTTCATTAATACGATAAACCGTGATTAGCTTATCTGTTATAATATCTTAATATGATAACCTTGCTTAGCTTATCTCTGTTATAATAATTTTTCATTAATATGATAAACTGTGCTTAGCTTATCTGTTATAATACCTTAATATGATAACCTTGCTTAGCTTATCTCTATTATAATAATTTTTCATTAATATGATAAACTGTGCTTAGCTTATCCGTTATAATACCTTAATATGATAACCTTGCTTAGCTTATCTGTTATAATACCTTAATATGATAACCCTGCTTAGCTTATCTCTGTTGTAATAATTTTTCATTAACATGATAAACTGTGCTTAGCTTATCTGTTATAATACCTTAATATGATAACCTTGCTTAGCTTACACTGGTCAACAAATTTTTATTTTTTTCTTTGCAGACCATCTAGGAGTGTTTTCTGGGGTTTTGAAGGTCGCTGATTACGAATATAACATTGGTTTTGTCTGATTGGCTCTAGTTTAGAAGATATTGATAGCCTCAAATAAGCCTAAACTGCTAAAATTCTCCTGAATGAAATACTTCAATATAGAAGCAGTAAGTAAATAATAATATCAGAAATACATAAATAATTATTATGTATGTAGTGTTTTTAAAACAGTTTCTGCACATAAAACTAGGGCTCATGAAGCAGTTTGTTAAGGCGTTGAACAAAGATGGGGATTGCTTCAAGTACATATGCAGGCAATTTCCAGGTCTTTCCATCGAAAAGCTAAAGGTGGCATCTTCGATGGACCTCAGATTCGAACGCTCATGAGGGATTCTGACTTCACTAATCATATGAACATGGTTGAGTTAAATGCTTGGGTGTCCTTCACAGATGTAGTGACAAACTTTTTGGGAAATCACAAAGCTGACAATTACAAGCAATTGGTCCGTAAGATGCTTACTGCATACGAAAAACTAGGGGCAAATGTGAGCATCAAAGTTCATTTCTTGTTTAGCCACCTCGACAGATTTCCTGGTAATCTTGGTGATTACAGTGAGGAGCAAGGAGAGAGATTCCATCAAGACATCAAAACAATGGAAGAGAGGTATCAAGGCAAATGGGATGAGCACATGATGGCAGACTACTGCTGGAACCTTTTGAGAGACTGCCCGAAAGTTGCTCACAGCGAAAATCGTATAAACGTCAATTTCACTTTTGTGAATAAAATATTGTTTTGTGTGTTCATTGTAACTAAGAATCTAGTGTATAATAATGCTTTGCATTAATTTATGATATATAACTGATTATGTAAATGTTTTTTTCCCTTGGAGAATTAAAATTCAGCAAATTTTTAGCAAATTTTTTGTATATTCTCGAAATATATGAAAAGTGTTCATTTATTAATAAATGAAATGATGTTATATCTAACTTAACTTGTTAGATTGAGATTTTACACTGTCTTTGTGGTTTTGGATTATCATAAAAATCAATATCTGACATTTTTGCACTATTTAGCCGTTTTTTGTACGTTTAGTTATGGTCGCGAATGGGTGATTTCAGACGAACGACCCCCCTGTGATATCTCCAAAACTAGAGCCAACTTGAAAAAACAAATGTCAGATTCGGATTCAGCGCCCTTGAAAAACCCAGAAAACCAGTCTCACTTTTCCTGCCAAAAATATTGTGTTGACCAGTGTTATCTCTGTTATAATATTTTCATTAATATGATAAACTGTGCTTAAGCTTATCCGTTATAATCCCTTATATGATAACCTTTGCTTAGCTTATCTGTTATAATACCTTAATATGATAACCCTGCTTAGCTTATCTCTGTTGTAATAATTTTTCATTAACATGATAAACTGTGCTTAGCTTATCTGTTATAATACCTTAATATGATAACCTTGCTTAGCTTATCTCTGTTATAATAATTTTTCATTAATATGATAAACTGTGCTTAGCTTATCCGTTATAATACCTTAATATGATAACCTTGCTTAGCTTATCTCTGTTATGATACTTTAAAATCGTATGACGTTCTGATTCTCTCAGCAATTATTTTATACAATTCAGACATAAATAAAACAATAAATTTTAAAAATTCTAATTTGATAAGTAGTTAATAAGAAATAAAAATTTTTTAAAGATAACATATTTACTAGTTGTTCTCGTGTTTTTAGATTCTTATGTCTGTTTTTTAGTTGTTCATTTGAATCCCAGAATTATTATATTTCAACATAAAAAACTGTACTTTCAGAAAAACACAAATTCTCTCCCCTTCATCTGTAGACATGTTTCTGAGAGAGAGCGGTACCAGATATGTACATAATTATAAAATCCAGGTTAGACAGCTACTTCGATTGTTTATGTACCACTACAAAGGTCCAATAAAAATTCGAAAATTAGAATTGAAAAGAGAATTGAAGAAGAAAAAAGTTAATGTCACATTAATCTTGCTATTTGATCACAGATTTATATCTCTCATTTTTAAAGATTAAAATCCATTCGAATTGTTTTTCAAATACGCTTTTTAAGGTCGCTAAAATATAAAGCGATTTGATTCATTCTACACCCATTTATTAAAGATATATATATATATATATATATATATATATACAAAAGTTCCGTGTCGTTAAGCAAATTAGGATATGAACTCTTTTAAAATATTTTTCTGTTTTTTAAAGGTTTTTAAAGCTTTACATTAATAATAGTGGAATCAAAACTATAATTTCATGCCAAACTCTATTATAAAATCTTTTCAAATGTCATTCCTTAATGATAGTTATAATACTCCTGATGTAAATAAAGTTTGGATTAATTAATTACATAACCTTAGTTTAAATACACTCTAACATTAATCATTGAATGAAATGCTTTTAAACGTCAAGTAAAACTGTCAAGCAGTTTCCAAAATTGAAATACTATTTATCTTTCAATTTATCTAACTTTATAATTATTTTAATGTGATAAGGTTTATGCAATGATAAAATCAAATTGTTTATACTTATATTTATATACAAATATATATTTAGAGAGAGAGGGGGAGATATGGAGGAGGAGGGAGGAGAAGAGAGAGAGATAGGAGAGGCGAGAGAGAGAGAGAGGAGAGAGGAGAGAGAGAGGAGAGAGAGCTAGGGAGAGAGAGAGAGAGAGATAAATTTAAAACTATATAATAATTTAAATTAAAAAAAAAATTAATCATATTCTCGCTTATCATGTTACTATAGAAAATTAATTAAATACGACAGAATAACTAGAGCCCTGTTTTGATACTGAAGCACTTGTTCGCGGCCACGCTTCCTTTTGAGAAGTTATATTTCTTAGATAAGGAGCTGGCTTTTGATGGTAGACACGCAACTATACTTAACTTGTTTCTTATCTAGCTGAGAGAATTAATTAATGATCACTGGAGACCTTCAGATGTCACCAGTGAATGATTTCATCGTTAACGCGGTTTATAAATACACACACACCGACGGATCGACAAAGTTATTCTGGTTTCAGCCCATCGTCGGGAAACAGATCACTTGGCCCTAAGGAGATTCAAAGTTTCGAACGTTGCAAAAAAAAAAGAAAGTAAAGCAGGGTGGGGGAGAGAACCTAGCCTTTGAAAACTCATATGTATTTTTTTTTTTTTGTCCTTTTATATATTTCCTTCCTTTCTTCTAAGCTTCATCGAAGTCGGTCGTTGTATCGACTGTGCGCGACTATTCGGGGGGTGTCATGCGGCGCCGTAAAGCGGACTGTCCTGTTGTCGCTATGCAATCGACCGTCTCTGTCGGTTCGGAGGTAACCAAACAAACAAACTTTAAACAGCTCGATTCCCTAATTGCATTTACATTTTTTTCTTAAAAAAAAAAAGAAGAAAGTTAGCATTTGGAAACATTGGCGCATTTACTTTCATTTTTGCCTGTTTGTATACAAACAAATCCAACAGATATAATTGGAGACTGTTTTTGTCAGGGGTGGGAGGCGAGAATTCCATACACCTGTGCGGCTCCAGCTCGGTAACAGCAGGTGCCCAGAGAGAACCGAATATAAGTAAACAATAATAAAGATATGATTCGTGATAATACAAACACGGAGGCGCAGAGTAGAGTGGTGGCAGCACGGAGATTTACTTTTGAAAAATTAGATTCTCAAAAGGTAAGAGAGTAATCGGTTTTTATTGTTAGAAATGGAAAAAAAAAGGAGATGAAAAGTCAGGAAATGTTTATAGAATAAGATTACACGTTTCTACAACCAGATCATCAAAAGATCGAGCGGGACAACAACACGTACTCGCTGCTTGTATATGGACACAGTAAGTAAAGGGTATTTAAAGCAACACCCAAATAAGTCGGACCTGTCTGAGGGATTTCTTAATTAGAAGCGGCTGAGATTTGGCTAAGTTGTTTTTACTGAGTTCTTCAGTCTGACTTAGCGTCATCATTGCTAATTCCTCAGTGAAACTGACTAGAAATCTGACAGATCCGTACTGAGTGTACCTTACCTACACACACGTGCATGTCTCTGTGTGTGTTTATATTTGAGTGTATGTGTATGTCTGTGTCTGCGTGTGTGTATGTTTGACTGTATGTGTATGTCTGTATCTGTGCGTGTGTATGTTTGACTGTATGTGTATGTCTGTGTCTGCGCGTGTGTATGTTTGACTGTATGTGTATGTCTGTGTCTGCGCGTGTGTATGTTTTACTGTATGTGTGTCTGTGTATGCGCGTGTGTATGTTTTACTGTATGTGTATGTCTGTGTCTGCGTGTGTATGTTTGACTGTATGTGTATGTCTGTGTCTGCGCGTGTGTATTTTTGACTGTATGTGTATGTCTGTGTCTGCGTGTGTGTGTGTATGTTTGACTGTATGTGTTGTGTCTGTGTCTGCGTGTGGTTGTGTACGTATGTTTATGTTTATGTATGTATGTCTGTGTCTGCGTGTGTGTGTGTATGTTTGACTGTATGTGTGTGTCTGTGTCTGCGTGTGTGCGTATGTTTGACTGTATGTGTTTATGTCTTGTGTCTGCGTGTGTTGTGTATGTTTGACTGTTTATGTGTGTGTCTGTGTCTGCGTGTGTGCGTATGTTTGACTGTGTGTGTATGTCTGTGTCTGCGCTTGTGTGTTGTGTGTGTGTGAGTGTGTGTGGTGTGTGTGTGTGTGTGTGTGTGTGTGTGTGTGTGTGTGATTGTATCTAAAGACATATTCCTCACTATTACTTGAAATTTTGTTCCGGTGCGAATGCAATGTTTTTCCAAGAAATTTACGGAAAAATATAGTTGTGCGAAGTGAAACTTACCGATGAGTGAATGAATAAAGTAAAAATACGAATATTTATGTAAAGGGAAGAAAATATGTCTTGTAAGAAATCTTATTCTCAGTCACCTGTGTGAACATGAGATTTATATGTAGAAGATATTTTAAGCAAATGTGAAAATGTTCTATAAGCAGTTACTGCTTCTAATAACGACGGGCAGGTCTTTCTTAATAGGTACCTATTATATTTCTAACAATACAGGTGGACAATTTTTTTGAATGCACATTAATAATAAGAATAATATAATAAGAATAATAATAATAATAATAATAATAATAATAATAATATAATAAAATAATAATAATAATAATAATAATAATAATAATAATAATAATATCATAATAATAATAATAATAAATAATAATAATAATAGAATTTAATTTAAAATTAACAAAAATAATTTTAAAAAGAACTTTAACAACAAATAAATGTAAGATATAGTGACGGCAATATTCTTCCCATTAACATCAAATGTATAATTATCACTAAGACTTTTGTTTCTCCATTCTTTGACAACAATAAATGTGATATTGAACTTTTATCCAAGTAGATAAATAAATAAGAATTAAGTTAAAGAACTGGATTATTTCTGTACATTTAAACAGACGGTACTGGGAACCTATTATGAAATCTTAATGTTTTAACTTTTCACTTGAAAACAATACAGGTGTGCCAAAATACATACGAGCAAGAAATGCTAATTAATAACTGCAGGGCTCATATGACCGTACAGTAAATGTCTTGACAGGTAAGTTTCGCTGTTATTCTTTAGGTTGGCTAGCATATCTCAAGGGAGAAAAATGAAATAAAATTTAAAAAATGGCAAATACAGAAATAGTTTTGAGCCCCAGTAACATCTGTACTTTCGATCGAGATGATCTGGGTTCGATGATAACCAATGACGTCAGGTGCGCGCTGTTTACCCTTTTCTGATTGCGATAATGTAGAAATATTATAACAAATCTGAATTAAAAAAGAACAATCCTCTTAAAAATAAAGAAGGTAGGGTATTCAGAATGCACCCGTTTTATACATATATTTGTTTCATATTTTTTTTTTATATGTACATTTTACAGGTCCTCCAGCTAGAACTTCGGCTGCTGTGTAGCTGATACAATAGTGATGGGTAAAGCTTAGATCATCACATCTAGAAGCAGCTGAAAAATATTAGTAGGGACTTCTGCCTTCGTACATCTGCACTGTCGCTTGATGAAATAGGGAAGACGAGCAGGAGTTACGTTGTTAAAGGGTAGAGGGTAGGAAATGAGATTAATATATCTAGCGTGTGGAAGATTCAATAATAGTATTAAAACGATTTTGTGACCGCTAAAATGAGATTTGAAATTAAGCTAAAAAGTTTATCACCAATCAGAGTGGAACTCGGAAGATTCTGTTAAAAATCAAACAGACTTTTAAATGGATATTCCACAGAATTTTAGTAAAAGATATAACTGGACAAAACCTGCGTGAAGTCTCTGAAAACAGCAGTCAGAGAGGGCGGATCTCTCCCGTAAAATCGCGATACAAAAACATTTAATGTCCGGCCATCTTACAAAAGAATAATAATAATAATAATAATAATAATAAATAAGAATAATAATAAGAATCATAATAATATTAAATAATATAATAATAAAATAATAATAATTTAATAATAATAATAATAATAATAATTAATATAATAATAATAATAATAATAATAATAATAATAATAATACTAATAATAATAATAATACTAATAATAATAATAATAATAATAATAATAATAATAATAATATAATAATAATAATAATAATAATAATAATAATAATAATAATAATAATATAATAATAATTAATAATACTAATAATAATAATAGCGTACAAGTAAGAAAAGAAGACTGTCTTCTCGACAGTTGATCTACTTATAAAACGGATGTCTTTTTTACACCAAAACGGGAGAATTATCTAAAGATTTTATACGTTAAACATTAAAAAAAAAACAAAAAAGTAATTTCAAAGAATATGATAAATGCATCCATCAACTGTTCTAATGTTTTTCAGCCAAATTTCTGCTGGATCAGTTGCATGTTGGAAATTATTTCTTGCTCATTAAACTCTTGGTGATGGATGTCCCCATATCAGCTCATTCTGTTTGTTATGCTACTAGAAATGAGGTAATCACCTAAAACTACTTTAAAAATAATGATCGAATTAGTGATTTAGGATAGAAAAACGTGGGAAATATAGAGGTCGAAAAGCGAGAGCGCTCGCTTCGCCGCTATCGCGCTGAGGCGCGAGAGAGGAGAGATCGAGATCGAGATCGCTAGCCTCGAGGAGCGAGCGATGAGAGCGCATAGACGTCGAGATCCGAGCAGACGTTCTCTCGCTCCTGGGGGAGAGCGCTCTCCGCCTGGGGATGCGCGAGCGACTCTCGAGCGCGCTAGATCGCTCTCTCTCTCGCGCTCTCTCTCGCGAGCTCGATCTAGCGCTAATAGGGCGATCTAGCTATCGCTCTCACCGTCCTTTACAATATCTCTCTCTCTCTATTCATCTCTTACCCTCCTTCCTTCTCTCTCTCTCTTTCTCTCTCTCTCTCTCTCTCTCTCTCTCCATCTCTCCTACCCTCCTTTCCTTCTCTCTAGCTCTCTCTCTCTCTCTCTCTCTCTCTCTCTCTCTCTATCTATCTATCTATCTATCTATCTCTCTCTCGCTCTCTCCCCTCTCCCTCCTTCCTTCTCTATATCTCTCGATCATTTTATAACGTATCTAACTAAAATTCATCTATTACAATCATTGAACTAATAACTAATCATTATCAGCAATCACAACATCACCTAAAAGAATATTTATAAAGAATATTTATTTATAATTTTCTCAGTTTTCAGGTTGTTGTTTTCTTTTACGCTCTCAGAATATTCCTTCTCTTTTACTATCACATGTTAAGGTTATTAAACGTATTTCAGGAAATGCAAGAATTATTTATTTAACATATAATTATCTCAACTAAAACTTAGGACCGCACCACTACCTTATATATCACGAAGATGTCGGCGGCTTCTGTTAGAAGAGACACCGAACATTTATCGCCCAAAATTAAGCTTGAAGGTTTTTGAAAAACTGCAGATTTGTGCAAAGTGAAAGTGGACCTGTCACCACACGGGGAAAGAGAGGGTTAATGATACCAGACTAAAAGAAAGAGACATAAGCCCTTTCTGTTTTTGTGTTTGTTTGTTTGTTTTTTTTTAAAACCAGTGAAGAAACTAACAGTAGGTATTTAAAAACTTCGTTACCATCGTTACTTTACCAGTCGCAGCCGCCGGACAGAGCTTGATTGATTTTCACCTGCAGACTGCTACAGGTAAAGACGGGAAACAGGTAAACCCACTTCTCGTAACCGCACAAACGTTCTCTCTTTTTTTTTTAAAAAATATGTTTCGATTTGACAAAAAAAAAAAAAAAATTGTGTAGAAAAGATATAATAGAAGTAGTTCGCGGTCCGGCACCCTGAAGACGGCAAGCGGGGTTGGCTCACTGACCAAGGCTTTGACCGTGTAGCCCTCGTCATCTAGAAACAGGGGGAGTAATTCTTACCTGTCCACGACGCCTGGTCACTGCGTGGAATACTTCAAAGTCCCCGCTGGTGTCGGCTTTAAAAGTTTTAATTTTAAATAATAAATAATAATAATAAATATAATAATAATAATAATAATAATAATAATAATGATGAAAGCATCCCACGGTCACCCGTCACGGCGAGCGATCGCAGCGATCAGAGAGACCCTGCGCAACGCGGACCAATTAATAAAAACAGGAATAATGAAAGAGATAGTTTCAGAATGGCCAAGTGTGCGTGCGTTATCTCCATCTATATATATGCATGTATAGTGTTTCTCCGCCCAAGATGCTGACACAGGATCCGAAAACCGAAGACGGAGAACAGGAAGATTCTGTCAGCTGATCTGGCGTCGGGTCACAGCCGGAGGTCTGGACCAAAACACCTGCGGAGCGCTTTGCTTTACATTGACTCTGCTTGAAAAATAAAGAGTTTAAAATCGCAGGAACGGTCCTTGATTTACATTTACAAACGAAAAAAAAATAAAAGGGCCCGGTGGGAGCGGGGGGGGGGGTCGTGCGGGACCAGATGTTACGGTTGAAGTTTTTGTCATCGTTAGCGGCGACAGCGCGGAGAACAACAACAACAACAACAACAACAGAGGGGTGTGTGTCGGTAAATGGCGGCTGACCTCACCCTCGGTCTGATGTCGGGTAGGTAGGGATGGCCTTCCGTATCGCAACTTAAGGCTTAGGGTTCCGGCGATCGGTCGTCGGGCTCACGGACTTCAAAGAAGAGCCGACACGCCCACCGAAAGGTCTCGGAATGCCGGCCCGTGGTTTGACAATTTACTATGCGCACAAACAACTGCCGCCATAATGGGTCTTTTTCCTCTGCACCGCAAACTGCGCTGTCTGTCCTCCTCGGGTGTCTCTCCCGGAGAACTCGTATAACGGGACCCGGTTATACAGAGAGAAGAATCTGGTGTCTTTATTACCGTATTCATTATAACTTTCCAAACAAAACAGGGACTGAATCAGATCTTCGGAACTCCCAGCTCAGAGTAGCAAGAACTACGGTACACACACACACCACACACACAACACACACACACACACACGTGGACATGGACACACACACACACACACACACGTGGACGCATGGACACGGATACACAGACACACACACACACACACACGTGGACGCATGGACACGAATACACAGACACACACACGTGGACGCATGGACACGAATACACAGACACACACACACACACACACACACACGTGGACGCATGGACACGATACACAGACATGCACAAACACACACACGTTGACGCATGGACACGTACACGCATACACACACACACACACACACACACACACCACACACACACCACACATGGACGCAGGACACGAACACAGACATAACACACACCCACAGACATGGACACGAATACAACACACACACACACACACACACACACACCACACACGTGGACGCATGGACACAGATACACAGACATGCACACATCTCTTTCGTACACAAATCGTAAGAAAATAAACAAAGAACTTGCAGACACAGTTTTCAATATATGGCACCATTATTAAATAAACGATTAATCTTTCGGGAATAGCTTGAGAGAAATTTCGCGAATGGTTGAAGGATTTAATTCGTATTTCCCAGACCGACCTGATCCTCTCCGCCCCCTTTGACTCGCCGCGATCTGTTCGAAAACCTTCTCCTTTTGTTGTTCGCAATTCAGAATGAAAAATAAGCCATAAGCAACAAGA
Source organism: Nautilus pompilius (assembly GCA_018389105.1). Taxonomy (NCBI): domain Eukaryota; kingdom Metazoa; phylum Mollusca; class Cephalopoda; order Nautilida; family Nautilidae; genus Nautilus; species Nautilus pompilius. The sequence goes on from JACATO010001449.1 coordinate 24,941, forward strand.
TGAAGCAAACAGAAAATCCACCAAAAGCCATTTTAAAGGCAGGGATTTCCTACAGTCTGATCTCGTGTTCGTGTAATGGTTGGGTCTGTCTTTCATCTGACCAGTGATCATTATTATTAACGAACGCACCGTCAGGTGCATTCTTGGGAAATAGGCCGTAGAGAACCAGCCAAGGGAAGCAACTCTTGTCAATGTGAGGAATAATATCTGCGTGCAGCTGATACTCGGTTGACGGGCTAACAAACCGAAAATAAGCCAAACCACTTCGAGGTTCTCAGCTCCCCTTCCTCAAAAGAAACCTTGTTTAAAATAAGGGTGCAGTAGAAGTCACGGGAGGGCAAAGAGACCATAACAGCCGAAGAAATGTCATTTATTGCAATAGCCATTCGCTAAAACTGTACTAAGACTAAAAGTCTGAAAAATTGTTAACCCTCTCCCCTTCCCTGTTCAGCCTAGAAGGGATCGTCGCCGGCTGTATTTTGAAAGCAAAACCGTAAAATAAAAATATACAGGTTTTGAACAAATACACGCGGCAGAATGGGGGGGGGTGAGCTCCACTAGAGGGAAGCGGGTAGAGATGAGCTGCAGGACGATGGACGTAAATCGGTTATTGTGGTCGGCAAAGCAAGAACAAGTCACAGCGATCTGAACACCGTATACTTACGACTCGCGTTGAATAAGTTTTTAAAAAAGAGGAAAAGATCGAAGTAGGCCACCGAATGCAGCCGTAGACGTAAATTAAACATGTCTGTTCATCAGGGCGGCAGACAGTCCCATTTGCGAGTCTATGTAAATAGCGTTGATTGCTTCCTGATATCTGGCGTTCTGTCTAGAGGAATGTCAGCAATGCGGTACGCAGCGGCTGGGGGGGGGTGGTGGTTAACCCTTCCTAGACCCTGGTCCAGACACGCCGAGCAAAATCTGTATTAAACAAATATCCCACCCATCCATCTAATAGACTGGAGCGTTCACCTGCTGTTTTGATAAAAGTTAACAACTTGTAAACCACACAGGTGACACCGAACCGCAACGCACCTTAATCTAGCGCCTGATGGAATCAACAGTTGTCAACTTTCAAAAGTGTTTAAGAAAAAAAAAAGAAAAAGATGTAGTCGACAGAACAGGGGAGGTAAACTCGGTCACACGTATTCGAGAACTAAGGATCAAGCGATCTCGATCGAGCAGCCAGAGAAACGTTTCGCAATTGGAAAGTATTTCGGGTTATAAAATAATGCGAAAGCACCCGAATATTCAAATATTCAACCATCTTGTGACAAAGCTCTCTCTCTCTTCTCTCTCTCTCTCTCTCTCTATCTCCATCTCTCTCTGTACTGACGGTCATCTCTCTCCTCTCCCTTCTCTCCCTCTCTCCCCATCTCCTCTGTACTGACGTCATCTCTCTCTCTCTCTATCTATCTCCATCCTCTCTCTGTACTGACGTCATCTTCTCTCCTCTCCCCTCTCTCTCTCTCCATCTCTCTCTTCTCTCTCTCTCTCTCCTCTCTCTCTCTCTCTCTTCTCTCTTCCTCTCCATCTCTCTCTGTACTGACGTCATTTTCTCTCCTCTCCTTCTCTCTCTCTCTCTCTCTCTCTCTCTCCATTCTCTCTCCTGTACTGACGTCATCTCTCTCCTCTCCCTCTCGCTCTCTCTCTCCCATCTCTCTCTGTACTGACGTTCATCTCTCTCTCTCTCTTCTCTCTCTCTCTCTCTCTCTCTCTCTCTCTCTCTCTCTCTCTCTCTCTCTTCTCTCTCGTGCCGGCGTCGACTGTTGCAATTCAATCATACACGGCGTTATCCCGAAATGGTACAATCCGATTTCAGTAAGCAGTCGTCACGTGGTATTGGCACGAACAAGGCGACATGTAAGGGACTTAGACGGGGGCAAACCATATTATCATCTATTCCCACTAAAAGGCAAAATGACCATAACACAAATCTGCAGTAGCTGGTGCACAGATTTTAAAAGGGATTCTAAATGAAAAAAGAAGACAGACAGACAGACAGACCTCTAGTGCTGTAATTACGATTAATCCCAAATTAAATTAAATTACCTCCGTTTCCCGTAGATGGCGAAAGTAGACACCATCCTTGTTACGAGTGGCAGTCGGGGGCTGCTGCTGTCAGGAAAAGGAATTTAAAGGAACACAAAACACGGAATCGAAAGTTACTTTTAAATAAAACGATAGAAAAAGTAAACAAGTCATGTTCTGCGTAGCTTTGGATAGGTACCGGATTCTCGTTCGCCATTTTCATAATCATCCAGAAAGAAAAACAAAATACATTCTAAACGCGAGGGTGAGGAATGGCGGCCCCCGCGTGGCAACTTTTAGAACTAAGGGGAGAGAACACCGACGAGAAAGAGGCCTATAACCAGCATGGCGCTAATCCTTCTTCTCTGTCACACCTGCGTTTCCTCAACAAATGCAGCTTTTAGTAGACTTTGGCTAAACGATTTTTGTCGATAAAACGCTTTTATTTTTCTTAACGCTCCACGACAGCGAAGGATATAAAGGGGCCTGTGAACTGAATACACGCCGAGCTTACCGGTTAACCCACCCCCTCCCTCTTACCGTGCATTTTCTTTCTTTATTTACAGGGGGGAGAGGGGGGGTGAGTGAAGGTGAAAGTTTCTGTACAAACACTGAGAAGTGCCCCGAACCTATCGGGGCCGTTGTTTGCTCGCCTTTATCAGAAGAAAGATGTGACTCACTTTTATACAAAACACCGTATTCATACGCTTAGATGCGGTTCATAAAGCGTGCGTCTATGTACATTCAACGCAACCCGGCATCCCAATTAATGCGAGAGTGTCACGACATTCGGAAAGGAGGAGGAGGAGGAAATCGGACAGTTATCTCATACGGGATTATTGCACTTTTTTCTTTCTGTCGCACCTCTCCCCCCACTCCCGGACGTTATTACAGGGGGAGACAACTGGAATGCCCCACCCCCCCCCCCTTTCTCTCAACCCCGGTTATTTGTTCTGTCGCCTGTGCGCAAACAATTATCGATAGACCCGCACTGAGGTTGGTATTTTGAAGACTTCCCCCACCCCACCCCGCCATGGATACGAGAGCAGATTGGGTGTTTCGCTAATAAACGCCGCTGCCAGTCCCTCTACTTCATACCGTCTCATTCACGAAGGATTCCCTCTGGTTTCCTCGCCCAGCCCTGCGCCATGGTCGAAAGCGCTTCTGCTCGTGCCCAGCTTTCGGTGTCATGTCCATTAGGCGCCCGACAGCCGATGTGTCTGGGCTCTCTGGTGAACCAGCCAGAGGGCACGGCAGCAATACCTCCCCCCCCCCCCTGGAAGAAAGAATGCATTCCGGCCAGAATGAACTGATACAGTTACTTGAAGTTAGTGTCAGTTATAGCTGAATATACCGCGTGTGTTTGTGTGTGTGTGTGTGCAGCCAATGTCTACCCAAGGCAATAGAGTTGTTAACTAGCAGCCTGTATACCTCGTTCGTCTATTCTGTTCCCTATACACACATCACACATCTAATTGCAGTCGGTCCCGCTCTGAGACTTTACGCCTGTACTGAAATATTAACACAAAGAAAACTGTAGAGTCAGTGCTGGAATTAGAGAGCAACGGCAGTCAGTCGTGTGGCGAGAGACATTAAGGGGGGTGGGGGTAAAAGCCTCTCTTAAATCATGTAACCCACTGTTAGCACTTCTGAGTTTAGTGCATGCAAAAATAAAAAAAGAACTAACTTTTAAAAAAAAAAAACTCGATGCGCGATATTTCATGTACCCGTCTGTGATACTGGCAACAGGAATCGTATTAGGGGTAATATACGGAGTAAGGTGGATCAGACTGTCATCGCTAGTGCCTGGCGCTTACCGCAGGCTAGTCTCAGAACTACAGACGCGTTACGCCATCTAGTGAGTGCAGGCTAGTCTCAGAACTACAGACGCGTTACGCCATCTAGTGAGTGCAGGCTAGTCTCAGAACTACAGACGCGTTACGCCATCTAGTGAGAACCACATCGCGTTTTGGTGTCTTCTACGCTTTACTAGAAATTTTTTATTAACTATTTCGCCTTTAAAGGTGATACTAACCAGTATTATAACAGAGAAAGAGAATATCTGTAGATGTGGAATGTTTGGGGGGAAAGTGAATCGAGTCTTTCTTAGCATGATCGGTGGAGATTAATTAGAAACGTAAAAAAAAATTAGAAAACCTGAATTAATTATCAATCGATTAAACACGAATTCCCAAACTTTGCAGAAATGTAAAAATCGACTGTTATTTTCAAATACTCTTCATGTTTCAAAAAATGATACAGCAACAGTCCAACTAGGCAAGTGAGAAAATAAGCAGGATGCCTGCATCTCGACATCAGTAGAAAACTCGTAACAACTTTCAAAGGGTAAAATAAAAGAACTGGCTTTGCATTAATACATCATACCCAGAAGTTTTGCATTGTCCTAGAAATAACAGTAGCAGAATCTGTCTTCACGCCTATGGTCATACAGCTTGACACTGTGCCCATGGCCGCTTCTAAACGTCTGCTTTTGAACACCTCTAATTAAGCCGTGCGTCGCGATTTATATGAAGTTTACGGAATTTATGTATGTACAGGTAAGATTTTGAAGTAACTGACCCTCCCCTAATATTAGTAAAGCATATCAATGTGTCCCTTAATGGTGCCATAATATGCATTCGGAAAGTACAAGCAGATAGCGCGGAACTCTCTTCCGGCGTGGATTGCATTTTAAAATCTGCTCTGTTTGTTCTTCTCTCTTCGTTTTGCTTTCTCTGCGTTTTCCGTGAACAGAAAACTTTTCGGCAAATGATTCCATTTAACGGAGAAACGTTTTCTATCGTCAAACAAACGGAAACTTAAAAGGAATTCAACCCTATACAAATACAAACAATACTCTCTCTCTCTCTCTCTTCTCTCTCTCTCTCTCTCTCTCTCTCTCACTGTCTAACTTCATCTCTCTCTCTCTCTCACTGTACTGACGTCATCATCTCTCTCTCACTGTACTAACGTCATCTCTCTCTCTCTCACTGTACTGACGTCATCTCTCTCTCTCTCTGTACTGACGTCATCTCTCTCTCTGTACTGACGTCATTTCTCTCTCTCTCTCTCTGTACTGACGTCATCTCTCTCTCTCACTGTACTAACGTCATCTCTCTCTCTCTCTCACTGTACTGACGTCATCTCTCTCTCTCTCACTGTACTGACGTCATCTCTCTCCCTCTCTCTGTACTGACGTCATCTCTCTCTGTACTGACGTCATCTCTCTCTCCCTCTCTCTGTACTGACGTCATCTCTCTCTCTCTCACTGTACTGACGTCATCTCTCTCTCTCTCTCTTTGACTTCTGCAGGATTGAAGATCGTTGATAAACATCCTTTTCACACTGAGCTCTTAACATCTTACATCATTCCGCTCAGTTCCTTTTACATGAAGAGTAAATATCTTCCTTTAAATAAAATGATATTACTTGTAATTTCTACATAAACCGGAATGTGAACTCTACTAGAGAACGTCCGCTGCTGCCGTGTAGACGTAGGGAACGAGCAGCGATGGGAGATAGTTTAAGTTCCTGTCTATTAAACCTGTAAGTTTCCCCGTGAGTTTTTAGAGAAAACTCTCACCGTCGTCTCTTTGCACTGTATTAGTTCTTCAGGCGCAACCATGGAGAGAGAGAGGGGATAAAACTGTAGCATGTACAAAAGAGACGACGGGAGGCAAGCGGATTTACTGCCTATTTAAACAAGGGCAAAGAAGCCAGTTTTTATTTTATTATTAGCCGTAAGATAGATAACTTGTGTGTAACGATTTTCCTTTTTCAAAAAAAAAAAAGTTTGTTTTTTTTTTTTAAATTGTGTATCCATAGCACAGAACAGGGTGACCGAGAACGTTAGCTAAAGCTCTCCGTGGGAGTACGAAAGTCGCGGCTAGAAAAGGGCTGATGCTTTCCAGTCAGCCGTGCACCTGCCCGGTTTTAAAACGACCGATTGCGATAACAAACGGAAGAGAGCTCGGCCCTCACTAACGTGATTAATAACAGTTAATTGTAAAAGATGCAACCCCCCCAAAAAGCGTTGTATTTAAATTGAGAATTTGTCTTCATGGCGGCGCGGAGAGGCATAACAGCCAGGCGGGAGCTGTCTTTATTAAAAACCCGAAGATTCGCGACCGAGGCCTTAATCTAATTGGGAATTAACTTCTCGTATCCACTGCGTTTTCGTTTGACGCCTTCTGAGCATCAGTTTATTTGTCAATTTTTAGCGCAGTACAACGGAGACAGCTCATTTTGATGTCGTATCTATTCAAAAGATGCGTTTTTTGAAATGGGAGACAACTCATCCTCTTCGTCCTTTGTCGTCAATATCGGTTTGCCACAACTCTATTCGTTGAAAAACGTTAAAAAAATATATATATATCTTTTAATTTTTGCAGCACCTACCTACTATTTCGTTTTTTTTTTCTATTTATGCAGTTTTCGTTCGTATTACCTTCACATACGAACGATATATTACTATTAGTATTAATAGTCAAAATATTTTAAAACCACGTGACTATGTCTACTAATCCCAAGGCGTAGCAACCATGTTGAATAGCTAAATATAAGTTAACGAAAGTTTACTAAAAATTAAAATAAGCACATAAAACACTCGTGTTTACTACAAAAAGACAACAACAACAAACGAAAACAAACGTATGTCATTAGTGAATATTATAATAATAATAATACATATACACCCGTGGCCCCACTATAGAGAAAGAGAACAATATCTTCAAACCTACGCTCATACAGCTTGATACTGTACCCGACCGCTTCTCGGTGCCCGCTTTTGAATACTTCTAACTAAAGTCCCTCCCGTCTGTCGCGATTTATAGGGACTTTTGTAAATCCATGTATATGCGTGACCAAGCTCTTGTCCAAAATGTCCTTTTCATTTTTACTGATGAGTCCATTTACATCCGCCAATGTTGCAAAGGACACACACACACACTCACACAACGCACCACACGCACACACACACCACACAACTCACACACTCTCACACACGCACCGCACACTCACACACACCACTCACACAACACACAACACACACCACAACACACACACTCACACAACACAAAACACACAACACAACACCCACACTCACACAACTCACACACACTCACAACACACTCACACAACCGCACACACACACACTCACACAACTCACACACACACACTCACACACTCACACACACACACACACACACACTCACACAACTCACACACACACACACACACACTCACACACACACACTCACACACTCACACACTCACACACACTCACACACACACACTCACACACTCACACACACTCACACACACTCAACACACACACTCACACACTCTCACACACACACACACACACCACACAGAGGGGCGTTCAAACAAAACCAGGCCTCGAAAAATCGCATACAGGTCAGCTTCTGTAAAATCTCGTCGGGTTACACGGAAAGTAAATTTCCATTGTCGCTCTCTCGATTTCGTCGGTGAAAAACAAAGAAAACTATTTTGATAAAGAAAATAATCTCTCGCTAAAAAATATGCAAGACGAAGCAAGAAGTTCTTAGAGACTTAGGCTGGGGGTTTGTCCCCTCCCCCTCGCTTTTTCCCCCTTTATACTTAAGTTAACGTTTAAAAACATTCGGACTGGAATCGATTGAGTCGGTTCTCTCCCACTCCGGCTCCGAAGAAGGAATCGCCAGCATCCGTTCTGTCTTGGAGGTCTATATGCATTCATGATGAGACTAAGATTGAGGTATTTCTGTTTTAATGAACCTAAGACATCTTTGTGGAACTGTGCAAACAACAACAACAACAATAATAATAATAATTCACAAAATATCGAAGCAAATTACAAGTACCTATCTCTCTGTGCTATGAATAATAAGCGACCAGTTTTCGGAATATTTCGGGATGGAACTGCTCTATGCCTCTGTGGGCGACACATCAGACAGGTTTTTCATTAATTTCTACAATCTTCTTTCCAAACCTCATTAAAATTCCGGTCGTTGTTCCTTTCTTTCCAAATGATTTGAGGAAATTCGCTACTCTCGTCTTCGTCACAGAGACGGGGTAGGGGAGAGAAACTCTATTCTACGGTGGTGTGGTAGGACGTGTGTACCACACACAGGTGTTATAAAACAGGTGTAAAATATTCAGTCGTAGATGTTCACGCATAAACCGAAATATTATGAAGCAGTTATTTTTTAAAAAAAGCCGTATAAGTGCAAAGTAGACATACAGGGGCCCTAGGACTAGAACACAGACGATCTGTGATACCATCAACGCACGGCAAAACCTTCCAGCTCCTTGGATCCTCCCCTTTTTTTTTCTTTCGTAGAACTGATACATACAACTGAAGGTTTATATGAAAAAAATATATGTATTTATCTTCAGTATATATCTGCATTTCGAGTGTGCAAACATTTAATCCCGAATATATTCTGTTTAAATTCGCATATTTAGTGTATTAACGTTAGCTGGTGGTTAACTCTTTGGCGTCGTAATAAATGTCGGCGATTCCTCATTCGTCCAGTGCGTCACCATCGCTTCTCAGAGCGACCTGTCGGGATGTCGGAGCTCTGTGCACAGGTGTGTGAGAAAACCTCGGGCTTAGCGCATCAGTGAACGTGTGTAGATAAAGCAGCCGCGGTGCAGGTTTCGTCTGCTACACAACTGGGGGAGAAGAAAAACCTCCCAGTTCCTCCCCATCACGGGATTGGTCGAAGTAGCGACACCGTCGGTATTCCTGAGGAGCTTATTTATATAACCTCTCGGAAACACACTACCTGTAAATGTGGGCAATTAGCGCTGAATCTCATATTTAGTTTACAAACTGTAGTTCTAAAGAGGCAGAGCGATGGTCTAATGCACGAGCCATCACTCTAGAGATCGGGGAGCGATTCCCTATTACATTTACAAAGAAAAGAAGAAAGAAAACCGTGTTGTATATATATATATTATCGTCTGAGAAGACCACCGCTAACAATCGACAAACCGTCTTCCATCAACATCAAAAGAATCGCCCCCTTTTTTTAATTAACACCTGTCGACGTATTCATTAGCACCTTTCAGCAGAACACTCCTCAGCTTCACTCACCTGGATAACGAGGTCTCGGGTAACTGCCACACCTGTCGTCGAGCCACACCTGGTGTCGGGAGCACCTCGGTCTGAAGAGGGGCAACACACACACACACACAGAGGCGAGGAAAGATAAGCGTAACAGCGGACAGTGATCCGCGCGCCCCCTGGGGGTTGCTGGCCGCGAAGTTCGGGAATGTCAGCCAGCCAGCCAGCCAGCCAGCAGAACCGAGACCGGTGGATGATGATTTTTGCCCCGGGGAGACCGACCGAGCCGACGATGGACAATATATTTCCCAATCAGCATTTCGTTTCTACGGTTTGATGGAAGCTCCGACCCTACAGTTCTCGGGCACGCCCCACCTGAACACAGACGGCCTCCTTTTGATCTTCCGCCCACCGCTGGACTTTCCAAACCCATCGTCTTTTCTTGACCTCATCCTTTGTTTTCGTTTTCGTAGGACGCACCAGTGTTCAGTCGGATTAATATTCCGGTCTGGGTGGTCTATAGTAGGAAATAAGGTTTTACGTCAGGTGGCAGCTCCGTGTCGGCCGCGTTTTTTTTTGTAGGGGGGGATCTCTCTCTCTCTCTCTCTCCTCTCTCCAACCCACCGTCACGCGCTAAACGTGGGCGGAGATGCTCCGGAAATGCTTCCGGGTCAAAGGTCGTTTTCTGATACGGCTCGGCGCGAACCGTTACTGGCTGTTGTTGGTGTTGTCCCAGGTGTTCCGCTCGTCCTTCCTCAGTCTGCCGCCGAAGAACTGCTCCCTCCTGCTCGTTACTCCGGCCCCTGCTCGGCTTGCGGGCGGGGCCACAACAAACAGCCCCTCTTGGTAGAAACTAAAGCGATTTCTCAAGAGAAGAACCCTGCCAAACTAACAACATAGTGTAAAGGTAATAAGGAACAACAGTGGGGCTCTCTCCCTTTCCGTCTCATCTCCCAGAGTTTCATTATTAGTCTGTAATTTCTCAACCCCCCCGTCTCTACAGCGCCGCAGTTACTCTGCGCCATTTTCCCCTTTGCTATTGTTTTTCTACCTTTGATCTCATACTTCCGCCTGTTTTTCTGTTAAGCGAAAATCTGCTGTTTGCTCGTTGGGTTTCATTGGCTGTCATCTCCCCATCCGGTTCGATTCCTTCCTTCGCTTTGTGGAGTTCTTTCTTTCTACTTCTGGTCCTCTTATTCCGGATTTTAATTTAATTTACTCGAGGTTTTTTTAAAATGTCTTTACTTTTAACTATTCAACGTCAATTTATTATTATTATTATTATTATATTATTATTATTATGAGTATTGACATTATTTTATTATTATTATATATTATTATTATTATTAAGTTACCGTACATATTTCAAAGTCGATCCTAAAAAGGAGGCAATCGAAAAATCAATATAATAATACATTACACACACACACAAACACATATACACACACCACCACACACAGGTAGAGACGTTCAGACGCCATTCGGGCGATGCTATCACACACTCGCGGCCATGTCGATACGTCAGTGATATCGTCGTCGACGAAGGCGATGGTAGCGCTGTTGTTGCTGGCTGGGTGGCGGTGATATGCTACGAACGGCTGATGGGATACCGTCCACCATTCTTTTCACGTACGGACGCTGCAACGACCGAGATCAGTTTGGAAGAAGGGGGGAGGCAAGAGAGGAGGGCCAACGAACGCCCCCTTCCGGGAAGAGCTAGAGATAGGACTGTTTTATCACCTTTCCGGGACCACATTAGACCGAGCAGACAGACTGACTGACAGGGGGGCTGGTGGCAAACGACGCGCGTCAGGTTTTAAAAAAAATAACCCACTGCCGTTACCTTCATCTTCACAGCCATCGGGGGATTTAAATATTAATTAAAAAGTTAAAAATAAGTGAAGGTTATTAACCACCTGCTGCCGTGTGCCTGACTGTCCATAGAGTGTGTGTGTGTGTGTGTGACGTCACACCTCCCCCGTAGGGCCGGTAACTCTGGCTGTCGGCAGATGTCTCTCCTCTTCTTCTTCTTCCGCAACAGACGAACAAGCAGCACGTCGCAGTAATGGCGAATAAGAGGAGCGATGTCGACTGGTTATGTGAGCGGGTGTGAAGACCTTAGGAGGGACAGAGAGAGAGAGAGGGGGGAGGGAGTCACAAACGGGATGGATTACCTTCAGCTAGCCTCTTTATGCCTTTGAGAAAAGGGGGTTTTCGGTTGGAAATGAAAGTTCTAATTTAAACGGTTTTTCATCCCTAAAATAACTCCAATTTCCAGTTTGTTTTTTTTTTTAAATGATTATTGGGCGATAATCGATATCAGGCCGCGTGTGAGCCAGTGGTGATGTAACGGGTAAATCCTACGAGCGTAAAGTTTATATGCGTAGGTCAAGAGCAGCGTTGATGCGGGGATAAGCAGGATGCACCGGGTGCGAATGTTACACACCCGACCAACCTAATCTCACGTCGGAAACAGCACATGGATTAACTTTCTCGGGTGGAATGTGGAAGAAATGGCTTTTAGGGATATTTATCTATCTGCTTTAGAATCCAAAATGTCATTTGTCATCGATAGGAATTTAGAACGATCACCCTGTCTTTAGGCGCGATTCGAGCCCTAACCCTAACCCGTCCAGAACGATTACTTCTCCCAGGGACCCCCACCTGACGTCTACTTCGCAGTTACGGTCCAGCTTATAGTTAACCTGGGTACTTGCGTCTGGACAACTGTCTCCCTCTCCGCACGATTACCTCCGGTTCGAATTACTAACACGGGGTCACTCACCCCCCCCCCACCACCACCAAAGGTGTGCGTCCGGGGGAATCTCCGAGAAGTTGCTCCGCGCACGTGCTCGCCCATTTCTCCTGCAGGTATAATCACGCGAAATTTAAAGGGTCCGGACGTAAAAAAATTTATGTAAAAAAAAAAAAAAGAAATAAAAATAAAACGAAACAGGGGAAGTAAGGAGAAGGAATATCCGGGCGTGGTGACCGCCCACTGGGACCCGAGAACTGAGAAAGAACCCGGCTGGGAAGAGAGCGGTACCTGGACCGAGAAGATGGCTAATCGGAAATCTCATGAGACGCGGAGCGGGAAGTTAGCGAGAGCCGTTAAATCCGGGGGGAAGAGAAAATATCAATATGGGGGGGGGCGATGAATGGAGAGAATGAAAAATAGTTTCATTTTTTTCTTTCTTTCCTGTTTTTTTTTTTTTAAATAAAGCAACAAACAACCGAAAAATCAACTCTGGTAAAGTAAATTTATTAGGTGGTGTGGGCAGAAACTTGCGAAATATAGCACCTGTTGTGTGTACGCCTCAAGCTCGCGACCTGTCTTACAGTCTTTTCGGTCTCACTTACTTCCCCCTTTTTTCTTCTCTCTCTCCCTCTCTCTGTACTGACGTCATCTCTCTTCATCTCTCTCTCTCTCTCTCTGTACTGACGTCATCTCTCTTCATCTCTCTCTCTCTGCTGACTGAAACGTCTCTCTCTTCGTCATCTCTCGTCATCTCTCTCTTTTCTCTGTACTGACGTCATCTCTCTTCCTGCTCTCTCTCTCTTTCTCTCTCTCTGTACTGACGTCATCTCTCTTCAGTCGCTCTCCTCTCTCTCTCGGATCGATGGACGTCGTCATCTCTCTTGCATCTCTCTCTCTCTCTCTCTGTACTGACGTCATCTCTCTTCGTCTCGCTCTCTCTCTGTACTGACGTCATCTCTCTTCATCTCTCTCTCTCTCTCTCTGTCTCTCTCTCTGTACTGACGGTCATCTCTCTTCGTCTCTCTCTCTCGTGACTGACGTCATCTCTCTCATCTCTCTCTCTCTCTCTCTCTCTTATTAAATTAAAAAAAACGACCCCCACAAAATTTATAATTAAAAATATTTGAATTTTCATAGCAAACAGCGCATTTATCAAAATTTTAATCAAGTTAGCAGACTGATCGCTTCTCATTCTACTGTTCTTTTAAATGCAGTGGTCCAACACCTATGACGAAATACAGCTGTGATACGATTAATTTTATTTGGTTAGTTACCTGTTAGACACAGGTAAAAATTAACGCCCTGGAATCTTCTGAAATAGACGGTATCACCCCCCTCCATTGTTTAACCTAAAACAAAAGTTTAAGTATCTTCTGAAAAAAAAGGACCTGGTATGGGGGGGGTTCTTGTATTTTTCTGTCTTCCTTCTTCTTCTGCGAGTAAAAACAAACAGTCGCATGTCTGGCTCCCTGGGCTCGCTCATAGTTTCGTGGAGACTCATCACGGCAGCCCCGAGGTTCTGCGCGAGCGAGTGTATGTGTGTGTGTGTTGTGGGGGGGGCCGTAGCCCTCGACTGAACGCCCTCCGGCGGCCTTAAGACCCCCCGACTGGCGCTTTCCCAGCAAAGTAGCCTGACATACAACCCCCCCTCTTCCTCCGGAAGTCGGGCTCGTCAAACTGGCAACCTAATCCCTAGGGCAAGAAAGGAAAGCCTGGCCCCTGGGTCCAGAGATTCCCAACCAGACACACACACACACCCCGCCCACGTCACTTCCTCTCAGCCCTGACGTAACCAACCGGCCGGCGCGACGCTTCTCTTCTTCGCCATCTCCTTTCTTTCTTGCGCTCCGAATCGACGACGACAGTTCGGTTGTCGTGTCCCATCCCCACCCCCGCCCACCTCTCGCTTTGCTCAAATGACCTGGTAATTCAAGAAAAAGGATAGATAGAAAACCGTCACTAGAGACGTTGTCCAGAACCTACTACCGTAGGGAAATCTGTCGGATACGAGGTCTTCTACCTGTCCGCCAGGTGTCTGCGTACCACGAAACTAAGTTATCGTAGATACAGGTGCTTCCGTTTCAAATACTGTCACTTCTCGACCGCTGGTCGGATGCAGACGGGTGTTTTACTCTATCTACCTGAGAGCACGACGCGATTGGGGCTTTGTCTGATCTCTGGTTTCCCTGTCCTCCCCCACCCCCACAAAAAAACTATTTCTCGGAATTGCGTCGTCGGTCGCTACTGGTGATCGCGGGTGTAAATTAAAGCTGGTACCCGCCGGAATGAAAACGACTAGACCGGAAACCAGTCGCGCTGTTCTGGCACATTGAGTCATGGCTGGTTAGTTTTCCGGAACACGGTCCTGGCGGAGGAAGCCAGAGGGATCGGGGAAGGGAGGGGAGGAGTCACGGGGGCCGACTGATTAAAAAAAAAAACACAACACGAAAATGGAAACGTCCCGCCCGGGAGTCGAACTCAGTTCCTCGAACCCTAACAGTGCAGTAGTCTACCACTCGACCGCCGCCCAGCTCAGCTGTTACAAGTCTGGAGATCACGTCGCTGCTCTGGTTAGGTAACCCCACCGATTAACCTCACGTTCGCATACCAAACCCGCGTCTAACCTCGCAGCTAGTCTCCGAGAACGTTCCCTAGCTGCTACCTGTCCTGGACGAGGCTGTCGCCGGACTGCAGGGCTGATGACGTCGCCCGCTGTCGGATTACGTTGACTTACCCCAGCACAGCGCCGAGTCGTCCTTCAGCGACAAACTATAGAACCGAAGTTATTGGCCCGATGCGAACCCACAGACTTTGTAAATGTCAGAATTAGCATCTGACCAACGAACCATTCTGCGCAATATTTTCATTGCTAAGTAACGCTTAATACATAATTAATTCAAAGTGTTTGCCTTTAATGATTCCGTGTGTTTCCATTCAATGAAATCGCCGCTGCCGTTTTTCGATGGACGATATGGCAAGTCAACACTGACAAAAACTCTCCCCTCACCTCTTTCCGTCTGTAATTGTTTGTACCGCGAGTTCTTGCCAATTGTGGGGCATATTTGTCCAGACATTAAGCTATCAAGCTCAGTAATGGACGCGTGGTTTATTGGATATATATGTACATGTAAAGGACTGTCAACAGACAGCAGAACTTTTGTAGCTTGGATGACGTCAGTAACTGCTTAGTGCTGACATCTAGCGGAGTGAAAGGGAAGTCAACGAGGATGAGTGAGAAAAGAGACCAATGTTCGCGCTTACCGTAGAGGGCGTTAAAATCATGCTGATAAAGTTTTTAGAAGGAACGCCAGAGGGCGGATAGTTACCGCCTTCCCCCCCCCACTTCTCTGGCCCCCGTGGTTATCCAATCGGGTTTCCAAGTCTGAGGGGCCTCGTGTCGTTGTGTGGCGGATAAACGCGAGCGGCTATCTCCGTCTCGAGGACCGACCAGCACATACCAGATGAGCCGATATCGTTTAACAGCGCTCGCCGTGGATCGCGTGATATCGTTTTGGCCGCCGGCCTCCTTCCCGATAAATAGTCCAAGGCTGCGGCTCGTGCACAGGCGGCGGGCGGATGGATCTCGCGTTTGCCGCGTTACGTGAATTCCCTGGATTTTGCGGCCACTCAGCGACTGGGTCCGGTTCGCACTCGCGACCAAAGACGTTCCCAGAATTTTCGGGGTATATGTAATTTTGGATATTCTGAACAAACAGGACAGAAAATGTGGCGTCTAATGGAGCACCAGTAATGTAACCATGAAAGGGTGGAGGGGCCGGGTTGTTAATCGACACCCGTCTTGAAGTGAAAGGGGAGGTGGAGATATTTAAAGGTAAAGGGGTCGATCACGTGTAAGGGGTTCTCATCTCTCTCTCTCTCTCTCTGTACTGACGTCATCTCTCTTCATCTCTCTATCTCTCTCTGTACTGACGTCATCTCTCTTCATCTCTCTCTTTCCCTCTCTCTATTATGAACGTCCTCTCTCTTATCTCTCTCTCCCTCTCGTGTACTGAGTCATCTCTCTTCGCATTCTCTCCCTCTCTCTCTTCTCTCGCTCTCTCTCTCTCTATCTATCTCTCTCTCTCTCTCTCTCTCTCTCTCGTATTTTCGGTACACGTAACATTTTCTGTAAAAATATTCTGGAAGGTGCCAAGGCGACATCAACAAAATGTCCTGGTACACGACGTTATCAGGCAATTCTCGCCATTCAGGTGCATAGATTATGTCTTTAAAAGGGGGGTTTACACAGAGGGTAATTTAAGGAGACAGAGCTACTTTTGAGGCCCGATTTACTGAAACGAGACACTAGCGAGATAACGCATCTCCTCTCTCCACCCCGCACCCCCCCCGTCGCCGTGACGTCAACGCCACGCCCAAGTTTCTCTGCCCACCTGACCTAACCCCTCTCCCCCTTGAGCACTCGTGCAACACTCGAATAGTTTCCAAGATGGCACCCGAAGGCCCATTTGCCCCGCTCAACGACTTGACTACACACGTGGTATTGACAATCTAGAAGACTCTAGAAAGACCCCCCTCCCACCCGTTGTTCACGGCTGTATCTGTACACGATCTGCGGACGAGTGTATAATTAACCTAGAAAACGCTTTAAAAACGACAACAATAAAACAGCTTCGTAGACAAATACTTAGAGATGACGGAATATTGCACGCAAATCTCGATAGCCTTTGTAATCTCTCTCTCTCCCTCTGTAAATAGCTCAACTGTGGATAACAGTTTTTAAGAGCCTCTAATTAGTCGTAGCCTTTCCACCAACGTGCGCCCGTGTTACGTTCTCGGCTTAGCAACATCTTGCTCGTCGTGGAGTATAGATTTTCCCAGTCTGTACCAACACAAATTACCATCCGAACTAATGCCGTGCGGATCTGTATCGATTACAGAACAAATTTATTTCTCAAGATATTTGGTAAGGGGAGATAATAACTTTGTTGTTATATGCAGCCAGACATCTCTGTCGTCCGCATTGGCACTTGCTAAACGGCCAGACCGGCCTGTCGTCCATACTATACAGTTCCGTTAAGTTTAAATTAATACTAGGAAGCATGCAATTATTGGGGCTAATAGACATCCTCTCTATGCGGAGCTGAGGACATATTAATTAGTAATGTGTTCTAATCTGGCTAGCTTTTCTCCGCCTCTGATAACGACCAATACTGCCCATCTATTTCATTCGCCTCCAGTCATTTCACCAATGAAACACCTTGTAACATCAAGAGACGGTTTGGGGCGAGGGATGCTTTTTCCTCTGACCTACACTTCTGGCCGGAAAGGTTAGGCGCATCGAGACCGAATTTCGGACTTGACGTGCCGAGAGGCCAGTTTTCCCAAGATAGGTTTTTGGCTGGGGAAGCGATCCCTCCCAACGAGGTGCTTCGGCGCCTCAGCCCGGCCATCTCGGCCTATTCCAGGAGCTTAGCTCCACCAGAGGCTCCGGCCCCTCCCACTCCCTTCTCCTCGGAGATAACCACACATACACGAACTTTACACCTGCATCTACACCACAAAAGACAAAATCTTGTGGTACTTGTAAACGTTATACGATCCGTTACTATCGGGACGCCGGGAAACCTCTGGTAATAATTTAAAATTCTTCTAACGGCCGCCGTTCTTCTGACTTCTAAAAAAAAAGGGACAAGACACACGTCTGCTATTTATCAGCCTTTAAAAACACCTTAAACCCGTGATTCATCTCGGTATAGCAGGGTGCCAATCGAAGATAAAACTCGGTGTAGCCAAATTGTTGCCCACGATTAGTAAAAAAAATGTATTGAATGTTAATTATGCGTTAATAGTTTTTTAACATAATGAATCTCATTAAATATTGTTTTCATGTCCACGGGGCTTTGTGATGATCACCCCTCTCTTCTGGAGCTGCAACTATGAAGCAGTTAATTTTTAAAAAATGTTCATTTTCCGATGGTGTTTCGACCGCGTAATATTATTTTAACATGCTAATTACTAAGTTGGAGCGATAAACCTACTGAGACCGATGGCCTCTGTACCTGCTGCCTCCACTCTGTAGGTCTTGTCTCGATTCTAGCTCTATCTCTCTCTCTCTCTCTCTCTCTCCATCTCTAGTGTCTTCTCCATCATTTTCTCTCACCATCTATCACCTCTCTCTATCTATACTCCATTCCTCTCGCTATCTT
Source organism: Nautilus pompilius (assembly GCA_018389105.1). Taxonomy (NCBI): domain Eukaryota; kingdom Metazoa; phylum Mollusca; class Cephalopoda; order Nautilida; family Nautilidae; genus Nautilus; species Nautilus pompilius. The sequence continues at coordinate 42,966 of JACATO010001449.1, forward strand.
CTCTCTCTATATTATCTCTATCTAGCTCTAGCTATCTCTATATCCCTCTCTCCTCTTCCCCCCTCTCTTCTCTCTCTCTTCTCTCTCTCTCTTCTCTCTCTCTCTCTCTCTCTCCTCTCTCTCTCTCTCTTTCTCTCTCTCTCCTTGTCTTCTACCCAGTCACCTAAGGACCCTATCCATCACACCCTTTCATCCTTTCATCGTGCTTGTGGTCTCACTCTGGGCCATTCTTCCATTTACGCTTCCTTTCGACATTCTAACCAAATTTCTATCACCCCCTCGGCTCACCAAACGTGTCGGGTTCATCTTACTCTCGCCGCTTTTATGATGTTGGTGAGCAGCAATATCCTACTCAACTACCACACGTATCTCTCTCGCATCTTCTCCTCCATCGCTGCTGATGTTCTTCACACATGGATCCACATATCGTTGTAGGCTGCCATTTTTTACATCTAAAGACGTTACCTTCCACCGTTCCATTAAGCTCTAATAAACTCCTGACTTAAAATTTAGAACGCCTCTATTTTCGCTCCGATTTCTTCCTTCGGTGTTAAGACTGATTGCAAACAATTACAAGATCGAATGTTTTTTCCTGTCCCACACCGCGCCATATCTACCAACCCGACGACTTTCTGGTCCATCCGTTCATCATCTTATTCGTACTACTGTTCATCTTCGAGCCAGTTCCTTCTGCTGGGCCCCTTTAAATTCACTAAATGGCTCTTCAAAACCTACCCAGTTCTTACACCGTCAGGATATATCGGTTTTCCCGTTTCGTGCTTTCCCAGCATTATTCCTCTCTTCTCGCTACTCACCTGACTCGCCAACAACTCCGGCCCCGCATTAATAGGTGCAGAGAGGACAGCATGTACCTCTGCTTCACACCCTTTGTAACTATTTCGCTTTAATTCGAATGAAAAAAAAAAACTACTATCTTTGTACAAACGCATTATATACTTCAACTGGATTCCGATGTTCTCCAGAATCTTCCACAATCCATATCTGTGTGGGCTGTCATGGCACCACCTTTTTTGTCACCCTTAAAGAATCGACACTATCGCTTGCTTCGCTCCACTCCGTCGGTTTACTTCCCATTTCTCGCCCACTCCCCACCCGGTTCCTGCCAGTAACCTGACCCCCTCGCCCGCCGTTTTGGTTATTCTTTACTTCGTTTATCCCCCCCTTCTGAATTCTTGTTTTGTCGCAGCTGTGTCGGAGTTGCTATTGATTCCAACGCCACCTTCTTCATTCACCCACTCTCTCTCTCTCTCTCTCTCTCTCTCTCTCTCTCTCTCTCTCTCTCTCTCTCTCTCTCTCTCTCTATGCCGCATCTTCCTGGTCTCCTATCGGGTTTGGTCCTCGATTCGCTGCTTCCTTTCATTACTCCTGCACACCTCCTATTCAACTGTTTATTTCTCGGTCTTTCTCTCCCTCTGCACACACACCTGCTTCCGTCCCGATCTCCCAATCTGCTGTTTAACAACCCCCTTTGCGCGCCGAGTTTCGATCTTTAGATTCCGCCGAGTGTACACCGTCAAACTTATTTAGAAGTAAAATGGGCGACGCTCGCTGACTGATGGCTCGGCCCCTTCTTCTCGTCTGCCAAGAGGAACGACCTTTCTGGCAAATCCTAGCAGAGAACTCCAAACTTCTTTCGCAGTGTCGCTCTCCATCACTTAGGGCGCTTATGTCTCAGAACGACCCTCGTTTGCATCTGCACAGCCGGAGGAAGGGGAAAAAGCTCCTTTGATTAAGACTTTTTAAAACCAGTTACTTTTATACTAAGAAATACAGAATATATAACTTCTCTCCACACATCAGAACCATTCGAGTAATCTAAGTACATGAAGAAAGCGAAGTTTAACATTCCTAATTTGTAGAGGCGTGGAGGAAAAAAATACGAAACTAAGGCTTTCAGCAGATGATGGATACGTAACTAAATATAAGGCAGAGATCAAACAGAACCGAGAAAGGCATTCAACAACTGTGACACCACATCGTAATACTAAAGTTAAGCAAAACTATTTATAAATGAAAGATGAAAGTAAAACACAAGTTATTATTTGTCTTATAGTTCATCGAGCGTACTTCATATTTGGGTATTAATAATTTACCTCTAGATTTAAAATTAGCAGAACTTCAGATAAAAATTAAGCCGAATTCTTTTGTAGTTTTTCTTATTCAAAAATTCCAGTGCATTCTGATTTTCTTTAAATCTCTGTGTATCAGCGGGAATGTATTTGCCTCTCATTACCCTTCATATCTGCACAATGGAGTACAGATTGAGTCATGTGGGCTGTGACATGTCGTTATTATAACCACTTACGATGACAAATCCACATGTCGCTCTAAGCTCACGTGTTTTGCACGAAGAGTGTAAAGACTAAATGCACGGCAAGGTCAACACAAATACTAACTGGGGACCTTTAGGTGGTCCAAGGAAGGTATAAACTGACGTGGCATGCAAAGGGTTAATTGTGTCTGGTCGGATTTTGAATTTCAAGCTCGGTATAGAAGCAGACAGAAATATGACACAGCAAAAATGACAATAAAGTAATAAAATTAATTAAACGGTGTAATCGAAAAAAAGGATTAAAGAGAAACGGAAATAAATGTTCAAAACGACGGTCCAGCGATCGCGATGCATGTACCTCGGGCCTACCGACGGCAGACAGACGTGGCATGCTCGACAGTGGTCTGCTCGGACCACCGTTACTTGACAAAAACTCTGTTCCAAACCATTACTTCCTTCATGTTCTCTGTCGAGTCAGCGGATGAACTCGCATTGACCTATCGCTAAAACAACAACAACAAAATGACGGAGATCTTTAGGGGCTGGCGGTATATTTATTCCACCAGGTACTACATCCAGCTCTCCTAAAATTAGAAATTATGATCAAAATCCTTTACTTCGGGGGAGGGAAAGTTCTCCGAAATCTAATGACAGTTTCGGTTTCAATGATTAATTAAATTACAGGTAATCAAATAGCTGTGGCGTGATATCCTTCATTTTTCCACGAGCATCTTTGCCTTAACTTATCACGCGTCTTTTAAATATATATTTTTTATAAAACGTTTTCCAATAAAGAGAACGCCTCGTTCGTAGTGTGTTGGTCGTGTCCGGAGATTCCAGTTTAAACATCCCGCTGATGATAAAGTGAACGGGCTATTGACGAATTTTCGTTTCATTTACGTCCTTGATGCCAATGGAGATTTCCTGGAATCGTTGCGATTGGGCAGAAATTTAAAAAAAAAAACAATATATTAAATCGGCTGAAATTCGCATATTTTGGATGACATTGTTCGGACGTTCGAAAACGTCATTAAGGGGGTTTAGCACGTGGACATTTTGTCCGGTCGTATACCGGTGTCTAAAAGGGAGATAACCCTGGCGGGGTAGCGTGGTGCCGAGGTTGCACGCCAGGAAGCCAAGACCCAGATGACTGATTCCCGCAGCACCAGAGAGAAAAATGTGGCACTCAAGATGGGAAAAGGCGAAGCAGATAGAAGGGCAACAAAAAGCTCTTAGATGTTGTGGAGGGTGCAAAAATTCTGCATCGAGGGAGATTACAAACTAAAAGAGTGGAATTACAGGTTAAAGCCATTGATTATATATTTTAAAAAAAAATGGAATCAAGCCAGTTTTTAAAAAGGTAAATATCCGTGTAATAGTCGGGGAAGAAAGTCATAAAAGAGGAAAAACGCCACAGAGCCGACAAACTGAGTTTGGAGAAAAGCTGTCAGAAGGTAGAGAGAAGCCCCATAAATAAAATAGTTATTACCCATTTCTTCAAAAAGAAAAAAAATTAAAAACAGAAGGTGGGAGGATGTAGTAGACAAAGGAAAGAAGAGATAGGAAACAGAAGTTAAAAAAAAACCTGAAAGAGAGGACCAACCAGCGAGGACAAGAACAAGGTAGCACAGCAGCAGCAGCCCAACCATCATCGAATCAGAATATCGCAAAGGGATACACAGTGGATGAGAAACGAGCTGGAAATATATATATATATATGTGTGAAGATGTCACAGGGGTAAGTATAAGTGAAACAAGAGTCTCCCAGAACCACAAATTACTCAAATTCTTTGGAACCATCAGCCCCTGTAGAACGCCAGAAAAAAAGGGGGGGGGAAAGGAACAGGATGAACCTAAAGAGACCAGGTAAAATATAATTTCTATCACAGTGGTAAGTGAAACCCCTGCCCTAGAAATAGAGCCGACTTGAAATCAGCCTAGAAATTCTTGGCATTAAAAAAAGGGGGGGAGGGGACACAGGTAGACCGGAGTCAAATGAGGCGACTGATTTTGTGAAAACACTAGAAGCACAATACCGTGTTTCTGACTAAATTATCACAGATGCTTCCATGGACACGAAGAAGTAACAAGGCGGGAGCGGCCATCTACGCTCCAAAAACAGGCCCACAATGGATGCAGACATCCGCACTATAAAGAACAATGGATGAGGCCATAAAACGAGGGCGAAAGAGTAACTGATCAACCTTAAAAACACAATCTTTAATCCAACTTTTAATATCTGCCATACAAACTAAAAGACCACCTTATAATTCATCTCTAATGTTTGCCATAAAAGCCAAAACGCCATCTTCGATACCTGCCGTAAGGGGGCACCCTGCCCCTGCCACCTTTAATTCGCCTCCGTGTAAAGTGAAGTAAGGACAGAAATGTCGTCTTATCTGACAAACAGTTGCACTTCAGAAGAAAAGCTTCTCTTCTTGTGTAACGTATCCTTCTGCTGCTGCTGCAAAAGAGAATTTTTTTTTTTTTTTCCCGTTCAACGGCCATTCTCCTAAAGAAGGGAAAGAGAAACTTGAGAAAGGGACCAGGGGTGCACCTCGTGACTCTCGTCGGCTCGCCGGACGCTGAACGCTCTAAACCAATGGCTGCCGTCGACTCTCGGCGAGCGTCGCGGGAGGACTGGCGGAAATAAACTGCGCAGTTATTTAGACCGATTTACATGTAAATTCGCGTTGTTTCCCCCCTCTCCCCACTCCCTCCCTCCGCAGCCCCGAGCGACCGCCCGTGTTTGGACAAACGGCAAACAGTACAAATTTACTCGGCATCAACCCCCCCCTCCATCCCGGCCGCACGAGACTCCGGCTCATCCCCCCCCCCCCGCGCGCCGACCATCTTCTTATTTGACGGCGTCTTAATGAAATTCGCCGCGCACATCTTACTTTTAATCTTTCCTGCATAAGATAATGGCCGGTGCTTTATTTCCGACACCGCTCTGTTTACCTGTCAGAGCGCGGAATTAACCGCTGTCCTGTTTACCTGGGCGCTGAGAAAACATTTGTTACATGTTCTTTGGCCGGCTGACCGAAGGGGAGGGGTCATGTGTTGGTCTGCACCGTCTCCCGCGCGCGCACACGACGCTCTGAGCTGTGTCAACAAACCTCACCGCTGGTCGCGCCCACATATTTTCGGGGGGGGGGAACACAAGAAGAAGCCATGAAAATCAATTCTTATTGAAAAGAAAGTTCTCGTTTTTTTTAAAAAAAAACGGACGACAAATTTCTTTTGATGGCTTTGATGTCAACTGGAGTAACCTTAGGGACAACGACTTTTGTAACTCGTATACGTCATTAGAATGGATGGGTACGGGGAAGGAGATGGAAGTGTTAATGGCGCCCCTTTTTGACTCCCCGACCGACGAAGCTGATACCTTTCTGCATAGGTGCGGTTCCAGTTCATTAAACCTGTCCTTGGCCCATGGACACGGAAGAATGAGGCGCTGCAGTTAGGGGTCCCAATGTAACGGGCCAAGGAGGCCAGAATTCTGCGAGAACTCTTCCTCGAACGGAAACAAGCGCGTTGTCTGGCTTTGGTTTCGGTTGCTGCTCTTTTAAATATGGCGACGAGATTCAGCTTCCCGCTGCATATGGCGGATCTACGCGGATTGGACAGGTTTCGCCGACAAACCGGCAACGCCAGCTTGAAGGCTAAGAACTAATGTCGTTGCAAACTTCACCATCCTTCACTTTCCATTCCTTAGCACGTTATGGCCGGCTGTTCATCGCCTTCCTCCACCTTCTCTTTAACAGAAGGCGTTTTGCCATTTACCATCATACGACCAGTGGGTTGCTGCCGCTCTGGCATCGCCCGCCTGCTCCGTTCGTCAGGCTACCGGAAAACGAACAAAGCACCACGTATCTCCCGTTTTCCTGCCCGCTTTTGCATTTTACGTTTATTCGCGATGCGTGATGGAGAGAGCGCGGTTCTGATGGGTTTGTGTGTGTGTGTGACGTCGGCCGGGTCCGAGTGCCCACCGAACCGGTCGCCGTCTGTCGGCGGGTAGTTGCACTCTAGCCGAGCCGAACCTCCATCAAGACTTTAAAGGAAGACAAAACCGCGAACAGCCTCGAGAAAGTACAAACAACTGGTTGCTTTCCGTCGCTATTTCGGCAGATAAACCGGCACTTCACCGACAAAACAAACGCTTCTCGGTGACAGCCAATTAGATTGTATAAACCGGGCGAAATACTTAAACGGTTTTCGAAAACACTACAGACAAACCCGTCCGTACCTGAAGGGGTCCCCCGTGAGTCAGTGTGTGTAAAAAGCAATGGAATGGTCGGAAAGACAAACACGCGGGAGAGGGAGGGAGGGAGGAAGGGAGGAAGAGGGGGGGAGTCGAACAGACGCGCTGTGTACGCACGGCGACAGAGAAATATTGGCTCAGCTGGGTGACAGACAACTCCTGAACGGACAACAATGAAGGGACTCTCCTGTCGAGGAGGTAAGGAAACGGTTATCAAAATATATAACACCTTGAAAAGAAAGAATAAGAAAACCTAAAAACAAAACCCCTATTTTATATAGAAATTATCCGGGGGGGAAAAGCGAGTACCGTTAATTATATTTTTTTCATATTTATAATTCTTATCCATTAAAGAAGCCGGTAAACGAACACGAAGGGAATCTTCTCCGGAAGAAAGGTTATGGAAACACTCGAGAGAGAGGGAGAGCCGGCCTGCTTACACCAGCCGTCGGAGATCGGCTCCCTGTTGTTGTTTTATTCTGTTTACACCTGGTCGTGAATCTTTTTTAAAACGGTGTCATCTGAAGCCCCACTTCGGCTGGTCTCTGCCACGCCGACCGGCCAAAGAGAAGACGCCGCTAAGTGACACTTGGCTGAAAATCTGAGCGGTAATTACCCGTTTTTGTCTGCCTGTGTGCCTACTTCCACACGGGACAAAATGCCTTGTTTGACACTCGTTTCGGGGATTAACCCTCCCGCTTCCCCCCTCCCCCTTGCCACTAATTCTGTCCGGGCATTTTCTTATCCGGCTGCGAAACGGTGTCACTGTTAAAGTAATACGCAAAGAAACCGCGCCCCCTTGCGGTGATGTCTTTAAAAAAAAAAATATATATATTAATTTCAGTAAACCCGGGCAGTGCGTGCTCGCGTGAGCTGTAAGGCGACGGTGGAACTCCCCAGCAAAACAACCGGAACCGGAAGCAGCAACACCGCCACGACAAGCCGACACACCCGTGTCTCCTCTCAGCGTTTCCATCAGAAAGCAGTTCTAAAGAATTAACCTCATCGCCTGAGATGCGGCTGAAAACTGCGGCCGATTCCCGCGAGATCTCCCGAGCACGTGATCACCGCCCCCCCCTGGTCTCGTGGACTACAGGTGCGAGCGGTTCAGGGTCAGGGTTCCAGCGATGGCCGGTCCAGATCGATTACCCACCATCGCTTTTCTTTTGCTTGACCCTTGCCGCCGCTGCTGCTCATACGCGAGCAATATCCCTTCCACTAGTGTTATTACTACGGTTAACATCATACGTAAGTCGTTGTCCTTTGCGGCCGTAGAGGAAGATCAAAAAAAAAAAGGGGGGAGGTATGTTTTCTTCGACAGTAGAATTCACGCACGAGTTGCTAGGAGGCGATGGCGTCCGTCGCCCCGCCCACACTCTGTCATCCGGCTCCCAACCATCTGCCTCAGTAGCGGGCAAGCGCAAATCAGCTGGCAGTGCGGAAAGTCCCCACTAGAACTCTTCCGTTCTGGTATGAGGGAGAATCCCATCAACCCCCACCTCCCCCGCCGGCTGATTAGGAGAAAAAAAAGAAGAGAGAGATCGGGAGGAGGAAGCTAAGCCAGGAAGGGAGGGGAAGCTACGCTAAACCGAGCCGGTCGCGACCGGGGTTCGAACCGAAGAGGCCTGCGACCTTAGCAGCCGACTACTAGGACTACCGCGCCCGACCCCGTCCGCCCGATAAATAGACACTAGTGTAGTCGGTAGAGCTAACATTTTCCATCCTTCCGCTACAGCGGTCGCTTCTGCGGTTCTCCCCATCCTCAAGAAAACCTACACCAATCACCACGTGTATAGCGCGGCCTCATCTGAAGAGCGAAGCTCGCGCTGACGTCGTCGTGAGAGAGTCGATAGTATTTCCATCGATTTGCTTACCAACCGCTTCAGACTATAGTAGTGGGAGACGTGCCCCCTTTGTTGGAGCGATTCCCAGCCGTAGAGAGCCCCGGACGGCGCTATCAACGATCGCAGCAGCCTCTTTCTCCAGCACCAAAGTAATTCGGAGACCGGGTTCAATTTCCGGTTCCGGAATCTGAGCTGCATTCAATCTCCTTTGCAGTGTTTGTCCTTGCTTAATTTTCTGTGTTCCATCTCTCCTTCGCAACGGCGAATAAAGGGAGCATTCAGCCACCTCAACGTAAACCTGTCGTTTTCGACAAAGCTGGTTGGCGAAATGCGTTCTTACTCGCCTGTGAAGTGTACAGTCTCACCTGACGATTTTCGTGTCTGACAAATACAATAGGAAGAGAATAACAACAGGAAGAGAATAACGATGTGAAGATCTCTGCTCTCACGTTGTTAATTACGCATTATTTATTACAACACGAAGATCATCGCTAAATAAATATTTTAACCAGTTGTTTACGCCCGCGCTGATATGATCGCACCTCGACAGTGCTGACATTTACTCAGACCAACGACGACCTACAGCAGCTTTAGTGTTTTGGTACACGGGCGGAACTACATCTTCGCAATGTTCAGTAGAGGTCCGACTTTCTTTCTTTGACACTAACAGGTTTTAACCGGCTGAAAGTTCCTGGGTTTATAGATGGAGAGTATGATAGATTATTCCAGCTTCTTCATCTTTTTGTTGTGGAATACTGCTGGACATCTATGAGGTGTGCTCGGGACCGTATCCTGTTGGAGAAATATGATTTTGTCCCAATCGTTTCCCTCCTGGTGATAATATTTATAGTACGTCCTTAAACGATTCTCCTCACTAATTCCAATTGACCAACTTCTTTTCAGTTTCCACAACAGGCTTTCGACAACCATCTAAAACCAGCACTACACAACTTTCACCAAATCTTTTCTCCAAGCCGTCTCCTGAGCCAAGCTGTAAACTGATGAATACATGAATTTTTTTCTACTTTCACTACTCCAAAAATCCTTATTCCAAACTGCAGCGATCTGCTAAACACCCTCTTATGTACTCTGCAGTCAATTCTTTTTATTGAGGAATCGCTTCTTTTTAACTACACTTCGGTGCCATTCGTTACCATGTTTCTTATCATTTGGAAACTAATAATGACGTGACGTGAGTCTCTTTCGGCAGTTTGTATATTTTTTCCTTCTGACTTCCTGTGTGTACAAAGAACATCGCATATCTCTTTCTTCACAGAATGTTTATAAAAACCTCGAGTTTGAGCTGTTTCGAGAACTCTACTATTTCGGCCACAACTTATTTTAACGCTGAGCCCACATTCTTAAATCGGATTTTCGGGGTGAGGGATAATACGTGTTTGACAATTGCTTTTGTTGTATAAATAGTTTAGGAACGGAATTTTGTGCTACAAAAACCAAATTTACATATAATGCATATTTAAAGTCCCCGATGACGCTGACGTTTTTCTGTGATTAACCGGCAGATTATAATGCATATACATAATAAAAAAAAAAGATTAAGTGCATTTTCAGTGCAATCAAAATGAATCAGCATCATTCTTGTATCCATTACGTGCCGTAATATCAACTAAATTGACAATATTTTTTTAAAATAAACTTTCGGCATTATTTTTTAGAGAGTTCCTCAATCTTACCGGTGTTTGCGATGGCGAAGTCTCCACTCGGACTTGACTCATGGGAACTCCTTTGTAATTTCTCGGAGCATGCTCCCAAGAAACTAAATTGAAGCATCCACGCGGGTCATATTAATTCCCTAAATGATTGGAATATCAGGAAATGGCTACCTATTAACAATCTGCAGAATGTTACAATAACAATGCCTCCTATCACTTTCGATTCCGTGTTTATTTTTCCTCGGTGCCACTTGGAAACAAGATGGCGAGTTGTCGGCATCTCGCTGTCAAGAGTGAGAAAGGAAAACGCGATAAGCCGATGTAACTCGGCGCGGCTCTGACATTGTCATATTAGGTTTGCAGGAAGTCGTGCCGGGATGATGTTAACCGACGCTGTAACTCGACACACGGAATATCACGATCTGTCACGAACTGCCATATCCCAAATGGTCAAGTTTCAGCGGGTCGCGTGCGCCAAGAAGGTAGAAACGAGATTTTTATAGCTAATTGACTAATTATGCGTCCATTACCGCTCTGTAGCTTTTGTTGCCAAAGCTGATGGATTTTGATTGAAGCACACGAAGTCACGCGTTACCAGGAAAGTCAGTCCATCGGAAGAAGGAAAAAAGACAATGAAAAGGAAGAAAAAAAGAAGATAAGGTTATATCCAACTACTCGTTTGTTTTTGTTTACACGCTGGAAACTTTTTCTTTAAAAAACGCTTTATTATTATTATTATTATTTATTATTATTATTATTATTATTATTATTATTATTATTATTTATTATTATTATTTATTATTATTCTGTCAGGAGACATTTCAACAAAATGACGATCGCGAATGTATTTATCTATAAATCGTAAGATAATTTACTATAAGTGTTGAAGTCGCTCGTGAGGGTATCCTGTCCATACTGCAATTCAGAATAATCTATTTATTAACAAAAAAGTTAAAAAATAAAACTTTAAAACTAATAAAAAAGCAAGTAATAATTAACAGCAAAATCACCTAATAATAATAATAATAATAATAATAATAATAATAATAATAATAAATAATAATAATAATAATAATAATAATAACGTTAAGAGGTATTTGAAATAGACCTCTCTAGTTTGGAAAACAGATTTGTTGCACGTGTCGAACAGTGACCGAGTAAACGCGTCATAACTTACGTCACCAGCTGGCGTCATGTGATACGTCACTGCCAGTAAAAATGGAGTCAGTTCTGCGCCGCTACCTGTTCACACGGTGTGCATTCCAGATACAGTGCCGATGATCTTTCACGATCTCTCTCCCCCCCATCTCATCGCCGAATGAAATTAAAACGAAAAAAGAAAAAAAAAAAACAAAAAAAAAAACAACCAACTGATTTTTTTTTAAACTCGTTTTTCGAAAGCTTCCAATCTCACGACGATTTGACAGTTTAGTTTATTATTGCAAAGTAACCAAAACTATCAACGTTTATATTTGGTTCTCATGGGAAATCATGAAATCAGAAATTGTTTTTAGAGAACACACACACACACACAAAGTAAGAACATCAGAGTTTATTAATTCATCAAAACCGTATGGAAGACCAGATTGCTACAGCACCAGTAATAGATGGCTAAAAATGACGTCACACGGTTTACGTATAGATGAGGCTATGAATTATGTCATGTAGTTACGTATAGATGAAGCTATAAATGGTATCATATGCTCGAAGGCCTAAGTAAATGAACTCGATTATGGTTCATCTATACGTTTAATTGGAAATAAAAATTTCCTGCTGTGACAAGTAGTTCTTGACTCCCGCACAATGAGTTAAGAACTTCACAACATAACTTCTGGAGAAAAATTACAACTAAATTTATTAATGTTCATTTTGGTCGGTTCACCGAGTGATAAACAGTGAATGGCGGCTCAACAGGTTTGAGAAAATATCCGTAAAGTCAGCTCTCTTTTTTTTTCCTCATAAGAAAACAAAAGAGAAGCTGGCAGGATATACAGCGACATAACTACTCATCTTTATTTTTACTGTAATTATTCTTACATCTTTTTTTAATAAAAACTTTGTATTCACCTTTCCTGTCACTGTCTTTAAGAGAGTTTCCGCCCATTTCATAATTTTTCCAGGACCCTCTCTGGCTGCAGGCTAATAACTTAAGGTGTTTCTAGCCAAATTACTTGTTGTTTTCATATCTATCTCTCTCTCTCTCTCTCTCTCTCTCTCTCTCTCTCTCTCTCTCTCTCTCTCTCTCTCTCTCTCTCTAACTACAAACTACGTTCTTGAGGTCATAGAAAACACGAGTTAGTACCGCTAAACCAAAAAAGACTCACTAACTACGAGAAGAAAACTTTAGCATCAGAGTTTGATTTTTGTGTTTTTTTTTTCAGACAGACCCTTTATTTCCTCAGCCGTCAGCCATCTATGACAAATCTGCGTTCTCGCGCCATATATGGTGGCGGCTGGGTAGGGGGGGCCAAAGCACAGTTGGCGCGCGGGGGGACAGATATATATATCACAAATGCAGAAACTTGCCTTTCTCTTCGGTCTCTTTCTTTCAACATCTACGACAGACTTAGCCTCGAATGCTTTACGCCGTCTTTCGAAAACTGACTCCCGACAGCCGATCAGTACACACCACGACTCTTCTCAAAATTCTCTTACACTATTCTTTGTACCATTTATCAAGTCCTCCTGTACGTCTTCTTCCCAGCGGAAGGCTGAGAGCGGAATAATGCAGCTTCGAATGTTCCAACAGTCTTTCGTCGAAATGTCCTCCTTAAGTTTGATCGGCGCGGTGAGTCCACACTTGTGGCTGCTAGTGTATTTTAAAGAGAGAGAGAGAGAGAGAGAGAGAGAGAGATATGACACCATACAGAGAGATGGAGCGAGAGAGATGAGGTCAGTACAGAGAGATGGAAAGAGAGATAAGGTCAGTACAGAGGGATATGACGTCATACAAAGAGATATGACATCGTACAGAGATATGACATCATACAGAGAGGTGGAGAGAGATAAGGTCAGTACAGAGAGATATGACACCATACAGAGAGATGGAGAGAGAGATGAGGTCAGTACAGAGGGATATGACGCCATACAGAGATATGACATCATACAGAGAGGTGGAGAGAGATAAGGTCAGTACAGAGAGATATCACATCATACAGAGAGATGGAGAGAGAGAAGTCTTATTTAAGGTAAGTAAAAGTAAAAAATAAAGAATTTTAGAATTACTCAAATATGTAAATTTTATGTGTAGTAATATTATTTTATGTTAACAGCCAAAGTGGATGTTGGTAGATGATGCTAACTCAACATATGCTGCCTGGACAGCTTCTTATATCCCACACTAGATGGCAATGTCCGACGGAAAGTTCTCATTGAGGTCTTTTCAAATTAAAAAAAGTCACGGAAAATCTTCGAAGCGGGGTTAGTGCGTTTTTGTTAATCGATTTATTTTACACGCTTACGATTCTTCTTTGACGCATGCTTTAGCCTGTTTGTCCGTTTGTCTAGTCTTTGGAGGCATCGCTCGCTGCGAATGTTCTCAGCGTTGAGTGTGGGGGGATGAGAATAATAGTAGGTGGCCCGCGCGCGTGTGTGTGGTGATCTCACCGAGAGAGTCTATTTTTTTGTAGGCTATATGCCACTGGCACTCTTTACTGCCGAACAAACCTAACGAAAGTTTCTACCAGAAATCTTTATCTTTTAGATGTTGGAGGAAACCGGAACCTCGTACAAAAATCCACGTGGCCGACTGGCAAAGAGATAAAAGAAGGAACTAAGCCAGGGAAATACCTAGGTCAAGCCGAGTCGGTCCCGACAGGGATTCTAACTCGATCCCTCGATCAAGGCAATCCAGAAAATATCCTAAAATATATTTAGCTAAATATCGGATCGATAGATAACCAGAATAATACTGCGTACAGCGACACCCAGAATAGTTGTTTGGCCTATCTCTCGTCTCTTACCGCCCGGTTCCCCGGAGCTCTTCGATTTTCTCTTACACCTGGGAGAGAATTAAAAGTTCTAGTAGGAATTTTCCTGTCAAAGTCGGAAGTGCCGGGCTCCACGTGTTTTCGATTAGCGACGCTCGCGCTTTCTCGCCAGGATTGTCTCCCCTTTAGACGTCGGCCTACGATAAAGGAGAGACGGTGAGCAAACTTTTAATTCTTTGCAAACATACATGAACGCTGCTATAGCTCTCCACTATTCAAGATCACAAACGACTTTTTCTGCGTCATAATTGTGCGTTGTCGGTGCGCGATATGGCATTCGACAGCACGTCATAGTTGTGTAGGACGGTGCGCTCAGAGGCAGCACATCTCTGACGTCACTACTTTCTATTTCAATTGTAAGAGCGTTAAAAAAAAATGGTAGTTTCCAAAACCATCGTTAAAAATATTTTAATTGATTTTAAAAAAAACAATTTTCATTTGAGAATTTACTGTTATTAATTTTCTTTGCATTTTAATCGAATCACAATAAGTGGTGGTCAATACGCTAAGGCCGATGGAAGACAGGTCCGATTTACGTCATCGCCAAGAAGAGATTCCACTTAACTGTAGGGAAGAGAAGACAGCAGCAGCTCACGGGTCAACGCCAACGGAAGCGATTTGGAAACACGACACTGCGCATTAGTCGCTTCGTGAATGCCAGAATGCGTTTCTCACTGGGAAAGGAATCGTGGACACGGTGACTGAATGGCTTCCTTTAACGACGCACGAACCATCTTCACACATTTTGTTGAAGCTATAACTGCAACTTTACCCTGATCTGGATACGTATTTTTATTTGTATTCCTTTTTTTTTTTTACATGCTCCGATTATACTTCACCTGCCTGTGTTGGTGGTATTTACCCTGCTGTTTCAAGGATAATACAAGATCATTGAAAACCGTGTGTCAGTTTACGCGCTAGTCCTGCAGAAAAGTCTTCCTTATTGATTTAACTGTAACTGACATGAGAAAAATTGAGTACTTGAGAGAGAGAGAACGAGTAACGAGAGGAGAGAGAGAGACGACGGAGAGAGAGAGGGAGAGGAGGAGAGAGAGAGAGAGAGAGAGAGAGAGGAGAGAGAGAGAGAGAGAGAGAGAGAGAGAGAGAGAGAGAGATGACGTCAGTACAGAGAGAGGGAGATATGATGTCAGTACAGAAAGAGAGAGAGAGAGAGAGAGGACAGAGAGAGAGAGCGAGAGAGAGAGAGAGAGAGGAGAGATTAAAAAATCTAATTTTTAAACAATATGCAACGAATGCACAGAACAACACAAAACTAAGTCTCTTTGACACCATAATGTGAGGGAGACAACCGGGGGTAGTTGTTTAAAGGACTAAACGTGTACATGAGGCTAAAACCGACGTCATGTGCTTCGACCTTTGGATCGCAGGTCAAATATGTGACGTCGATTACAGCTCCGCTGTACGTCTAGTGCTATAATAACTTACTTTTGTGAAAGGTAACCGGCTATCCTTATCTGTCTTCTTATTTTGTTTTTTGTTGTTTTTGTGTTTTTTTTTTTTTTTTTTGGTTAGTGCTGATTTTGGGGTTATTTCCACAGTTTCCTGCCATTGTTGTCATTACTGCGGTAGTCGCTGCCTTTCTTGCTGTTTCTGTTGTTGTTGTTTTTCATCATCAGCCTAAAAAAAATAGTCCCTTTTCAGTTTGGACCGCCATAAATCAAAATGTAATCCTATGCAATTTATCTTGCAACAGTAACAACAAAAGAATCTAAACACGCAAACCCCTCGAACCAGCGACATTCGTGTGATGTCCGCTCTTCTGAACAGACGGTTAGAGGGTTCTTCGGGATGACGTTTCCTTCCCCATCAATGAAAGCGATCGTATTTCTTTCCCGGAGGCGGGACGGGCCCCATTGATACTATGGCATAAAACTGTTTTCATGTCGTGGTCCGCGTGAAAAATCGTCCGAAACAGGAACCTCACCTGTCTACCGTCACCGAGGTGTGTCGACGAGCCGCGGGTGGCATCCGGCCGGACTAATTACGAAGCAATGGGGTCGCACGGCCGGATAACGCCTCGAGCGACCCCTTCGCGGATAATTAATCATAAACAAAGGGTTTTGAATTCTGTTTACTCGGTTCTTCAACACGGCGACTGATCAGTTTGGTTCTGGTTTGTGCGTCCGGTTACTTTGTTTATTCGCTGTTCAGTCCGCTTTCCTTGGGTCCCCCCCTAGATGATCCTGAATTTTAACCATTTTTTCGTGTCCCCTTTTACCTCCCGTCTCCTCCCCCCCTCCAGCCCCGCCCCGCGTGAGGATAGCGGAAAAGCGAGTGTAATATAGACACCTGTGCGGTAGGTGGAGCGCAGTCTCTCTTCGTTATTACCCTCGCATCATCGTCCCGAAGGTAATGGTGCGATGGCCCACCACATTCAGGGAGAACTGGCACCACCTTGGATCTCTCTCTCCCCAACCCCCACCACCGAAGTGGGTAACAATGAAACCCCGTATTTAACGCTCTTGTCTATCCAAATCGAGACGAGCGAATCCCATAATGCCACGGAGAACGAGAGCTGATAAGCTCTGGCGAACTTATTTCCCCACAAGTCGTAGCTGTATCCTCGTGTTTCTGACGCTGCTTGGTCCAGTGTGCAGCGCCACCTTCCTTAAGAACATAGGGTGGAAGGTATTTTTCCGTTAGGGTCGCTCTAACCGTCTTCATATGTGGATTACCGAAACCCGGAGTCATCGGAGAAGTCTATACGCCGCCAATATTCAAAGGCATCGCCATACACGTCCTTTAACCAGATCTGTCGAAGCGTTTCGTTCTTACTGGACAGACAAGGGCCCTTTGTAGCCGAGTCGGTGAAGACGGCGTTGGGCTGGCTCTTCTACGTTCCATTTCCGTCGCACGGACGATGTCCGCAAGAGAATCTTGGATGCAGATGTGGCGAGTAATGGTATTCTGGTGGTTGCCAGTGTTGAAAACTTTCCGGGTAACTCTTCCCGCAGCAATGACATTCCTCTCCCTCCCTCGGTGAACTTGTTAACGATATTGGCGAAACAAATGCTGGGACCCTCGGCGATGCGTCGTCTGACTCAGGCCGATAACACCCGGACCCATTAAAATGTTAAATAAACAGGGGGAGGTTTATTATAACGTCTACATCAGTAAGGGTCAAAAACCATACATCGTTCAAAAACTCGACCGACGACGTTTCGAGCCCCTGGCAGAGGAAACCTGCCGATTGTTCTGTAGTAGTTCTTTTCTGGGCCACGGAGACGGGTGGGCGACGGTTGACCCGAAATGCATTTTGATTAACCTAACGGATGCTTCGTTCGCGCGCGGCCGCGTTCGAAAAGGGGGTCACAAACAACCCGAGTGGGCGGGGATGGAGCCGCGCCCTTTACTACATCAGCTCTTATGCCGCTAAACTTCAAATTCAAAAAGTTCTATCGCCGCTATAATTCCAGCCCCGGTGCTAACGACTGGCGGGGGAGGGGAGGGGTCTGTCTGCAACCCAGCCTGCTCACCGGCTGCGTGATCGGGTCGTAACAGACAGACAGGGTAACCCCTCTCTCCATCTCTCTCTCTCTCCTCTTTCTCTCTCTCTCCTCATCATCATCATCATCATCATCATCTCTCTCTCTCTCTCTCTCTCTCTCGAAAAAGCGTGTGGTTGGGGCAGTGTGAGAGTTAGCACGGGTACAAAGCAGGGAGCGCTCCAGTGGATGAGTCTGGCAAAGGTTTTACGGCTGTCAGTGTAAGAAATTTCAGTAGATAGGTAACAGACTCTCAGACGTGTTTAACCCTAGCCTTCCCACTAGACGACTGTCAGCTTAAAAATATAACGCACAAATTTTTTTTAATTTTTCCTATAAAAACGTATTTTAAGGTCAGTCAGCTCTTACGATTCTTCCCTCGCCCACCTTCCTTAGATTCCTCGACCTCCTGCCGCACTTCCGCGTGAATGTCAGGGTCATGTCGCTCGTTCGGACAGTAAACTTGCCATCTCCTGCTAATATATCCTACTACTGCTGCCATTTGGTTTCTCGTACTGATGGCCTTTATGAGCGATATCGGGCTCAGCAAGCGAAGGCGCCTGCAGATGGCCGGGGACGGAGGTGAATCTCGTGCGTCCATCCGTAGTTGTCCCCGTATACGGCGCTGCCACTGACTTACCGGACAGGCCTGTATGGGGTACGTGCACGTGCCAGCCAGCAGCTCCTCCTACCGCCATCCACAGGAACTAATTCTGTTGTCGTTATTCTGTTTCGCCTTACCTCCCGACACACAGAGAGGCGCGGTTCTGGCAGCACGCTTTACCCTGACGAGCCAGCGGGATTACAGACGACGACGACCCGTCCCGACTTTCCGCGTCTATAAACTTGCTCGGTGATGTCTTACGCATAATAATCTATAAACGAATTAAAACTAAAGCCAATCAACGGCCAAGGTGCTTTTGGCAGTGCCCGGATGGAAACACACCACAATAGAGGGTGATCAGGGTTCGGCGGCGGGCCCCCTCTCTCTCTTTCTTTCTTTTCCAATAAAGCGATATTTTTCCGAAACCCGGATACAGTGATAGTTTTTTTTTTGTGTGATTTAAGCCGTTAGGGTGTTACCTTGTTCTACCTCGGAAAGATGTGATGATCATGAAAAGCAAACGAGCTGTCTGTCTGTTTCTCTGTCTATATCAGTCGCACGAGTCTAGGGTGTCTTACGGCGTCAAAAAGAAGTAATTTATTAGGTTTCGAGGAAGAATGGGGGTCAACCAGTGCTATATTGGAAGCGAGCACCGTAAGACGGGAATATAAACAGGCCTGATGATTTTATAGCAGGTGCGAGCCGCTTCTAGGGGAGGTTTGGTGGGGGGGGGAGGAGAAATTAATGGAAATGATTGCGAGGTTCTGAAAGCTCTTGGCCCCCAGAATGTGTCGCTCTTATAGCTCGTGAAAGCTGGGGCTGAAAAAGAAAAAGACGTATATCTTTACAGAATACACTGGGGAGGTGCAAAAACAAAAATGGAACAACCGCTCCACACACACACACACCTACCTAAATGTGTGCCTGTCACACCAGGTGTTATGTTTCCAAACACGGCCCACTCCCGTCGCCAACTCGGGACTGTCAATACAGGTAGAGGGGCGCGTGAGGTAATATACTACTTTTCTACCATGGCAGGTAGACATCAATCTTACCTGCCTTCTCAGGGACCGTAGATGCTGTCTTCTGTGAATGACTAGAGACTTCCTTTATGTAACGCGTGCGGTGGTCTAAATCTTCGATCGTCAGCGTTCCGAAAGAACTCGACGATCTCGCCCCCACAATCGCTTTCCTGGCAGAACAAAGCCCCGTTTGTGCCCGGAAGTGACCACCTGCGCATGTCCGAACAGCGTTGGTGGCGACGCCGGAGTAGTTAGTTACCCGTCATATCTGGGATCGCCGTTAAAAAGGAAAGGAAAGTCCGGGAAAAAAATTCCTAAACGCCGCTATATTTCGCCGTGTTTAGCGTCGACTTGTACGGAGAGGAATGAAGCGCGTCTGCCGGATCGAGCGGGCTACAAGGGCGAATTGTGAACGGACCACTTGGTGTTTACCGAGGGCAATAAGAATGGGTCAGCTAGATTTTACTTCAACTGATAGATATTTCGAGATGACATATTTATTGTCCAGAAGGAACAAACTCATGCGTCGGTGAACGCTGTTTTCGGAATCTGTCAGACATTTGTATCGATCTTCTGTAATCATCGTTTTCGGAGTTTGCTGACGTCTCTTCGCGCTCACGTCCTTGTGTTCGCCTATCCGCGTTCTCTCCCCTTACCACTGTCTGTCTTCTCAATCGTTTGCTGGGGGGGGAGGCTGGGCTGAGAAGGTGTGTGAAGAAAGGCCGTCGGCCAGGTGTCGGAAGTCAGCTGACCGGGCTCGTTAACGGTCCGGCTACCGCCGTGTGGCAGTGTAAGCGCTGGTTTCGTGTGACAGCATAGCCAGCGTTCGTCCGACCGTTTATAATGTACTCAATTGATTCATTTGAACAAATATTTGCCACTGAAATATATCTCGCATCAGTGAAGTGGACAACAGGGTTATCTGCATCAATTTACCAATGGAAGGGTGACACAAAATTCCCCGCCCGCTCGCGCCCAGTCGCCATTAGCGAAAGCGCCTGGCGCGTTCGTGTTAATCTTTGGACAATTGTGCCGCGTTAAGGTCCGAGGCGACTGAGAGCGTTCGCTTAATTTCCTTTTCACCCAGCCATTGCAGACATTGATTTACCGATGAAAGCCGATGCCGTCCATAATTGCTAAATTAATGTTTCCAACGCCATTCCGAACCCTGCAATATTGGAAATATGGCCGGAATTAGCGGTTCCGGCGGTGACAAAAACTCCCGCCATCGAAGGACGTCACGCGACTCTTGGTCTTCATTGTCGCCGCAGTTGTTACCGAAGAAAAGCAGTAAGCAAATATAATTCTTTACAATAATATTTTTACTGTTTAACCCGATCGGTTTAAATTAAAGGAGAAAGAGCGACAGGGACGGTCGGCGACAGAACGAGACAGTGCGGCGACTGGCGGAGAGATGCGGTCCTACGTGCGTTTGGCGCCCACTCTTCGGAACGCTCACCTGGTGCGTGCTGGAAAACCAGAGGTAAATGGCGGGGCACCTGACGTGGTGAAGACGCGAGTGCTGCAACGCGCGCTGATCGTCCGTCGCCTATGATGTATATTCTAGTCCCTCTTTCCCTCCCTCCGGGGGCAAAATCAGACCGCTCTTGGAATCGAGCTGCTCCCTGGCGGTGTAGGTCGTACAAGACATCCCACCCTGGCGGTGATCCAATCCGCGTAACCGGACCAGAATTACAATTAAAGAGGAAAAGTCGACACGGTGTTGACTCCGACTGCACTAAGAAAACATCTGTGTCATTTGATGCCACAAACCGAGCTTTAATAAAACGAACTGCGTGTTCTCTTTGTTGAGAGCACACAAGGCATAGCATTGGTACGATAGGATGTTTTAAAAGGCTAAAAGAAAAAAAAAATTGCGACAGTTAGCCAATTTTATGCAAACAACGGGCGGCGCAGTGGTCCGATGGTAGACTGCTAAGGCTGAGGCCGCGAGTTTGAATCCTGGTAGGGACTGATTCGGCGTGGTGTACCCTAACCCCGGCACGGTTCTTTCTCGCTGTTCCTTAGCAGCCCGCCGCGTGGATTCTCTTCCACATCTGAAAATGAAAAATTCAGGTAGGAATTGTCCGGACCCGTGGCGAAGTTTCGGCGGCTAACTCACCTACCGGTCAATAGCCTCCAACCATACCTAGGTAACTACTCGCCTGGTGACCCAAGGACCAATAGCATAAGTTTGTGGGGAATGCAGAAGAGTGGAGCATGGTGTTTATAACTTGACTCTACAGTGTCAAAAAAAAGAGAAGCAAACAACAACAACAACAAACAAATGCAACATGTTATTCTGGAGTACTGTGTAGTTTAAAACTTACCTGGTTGCACGCTAAAGTCCAAATATAGGTATCGAATTAGTGTAGTGATGGAGTTTACTAAAATCGTTTTGTTAATGAGAGAGAGAGAGAGATGGAGAGAGAGATGGAGAGAGAGAGAGAGAGAGAGAGAGAGAGAGAAGAGAGAGAGAGAGGAGAGGAGAGAGAGAGAGGACGAGAGAGAGTAGAGAGAGAGAGAGATGGCGTCAGTACAGAGAGAGATGAGATCAGTACAGAGAGATGATGAGAGAGAGAGAGATGATGTCAGTACAGAGAGAGATGGAAGAGAGATGGCCGTCAGTACATACAGAGAGAGATGGAAGAGAGAGAGAGAGAGAGAGAGAGAGAGAAGAGAGATGGGAGGTGTGTTGTCATGGTAATAAGTCACACAAGCCCATTTAGGTTTTCTGGTAAGCAGTTCCAGGGATAAGGGGTTGATGAAAGTGGTGGGGTGGTCCGCTTGTTTGAAGAATGGAATGGACATCTGTCTGGGTTATAAATAAAGGAATCCTGTCATATCAAGACAATTTTCGTGTTTGATTTCCTTCGGAGAAGAAATATTTGTTGCACACCTTCCTCGGCGGTTATTCAGCGTGAATTGGCTCACGGTTACGTCGTCTTACCCGCCACCTGTTCACCAACAGCCAAAGCGCGTTGGTGACGATTAAGGAGAGACGTCGCGCCACCTACGGGAGGTAGCAGAAACGAACGCCGCCGCTTAGTGCCAGTCTCCTCTTCGACAATTTCCTCGCGCGTCAGTGTTAGGCTGGTGGCCGGATCCGATCCCGGGCGAACACTCGAGCACCGCGGGATCTCTCGACAAACGG
This sequence comes from Nautilus pompilius, assembly GCA_018389105.1. Taxonomy (NCBI): domain Eukaryota; kingdom Metazoa; phylum Mollusca; class Cephalopoda; order Nautilida; family Nautilidae; genus Nautilus; species Nautilus pompilius. The sequence continues at coordinate 65,315 of JACATO010001449.1, forward strand.
AGGATGGAGGATGGGTCCCGTGAGAGAAGTCAGGGTTAGGTTAGGCGTGTGAACAAACAATTAGCCAAGTTCTGCTGTCTCTCTCTCTCCTCCTCCTCCCCACAAACCAACCAAAAAAGATTGATCACAGATTTACACTAAATCGCATCAGCAATCCTAGGGTCTTACGCTGTCCTGATTCGGGGAAATGCCTTCCCGATCTTCAGTTTACCCGAATGCTAACTACAGATCGTTGGCTGCAACCTGGCCCCTGAATTTTATGGGCTGGAAACCTAAACGGATGCCTATTTATTAAAGCCGCGATGGTTTTAAATCGGACGGTCTCTCGACTAAGCGATCGTCCATTTAATTTCTGATTATCGTGATCACGTGATAAGGAAAAAAAGTATACATTGTACGTGTGCCAACTATTAATCAGATTAAGTAAAATAATCGAATGATTTCTTTGTGGGTAATTAAAGGTGAAATCACGCAATGTCGTGGTTCAAAAGATTTGCCAAAGCTCAGCAATTATGAACGGGCTTTTGCGCTAATTCCAGGTAAAATACATTATTGTTGTAACGATCTTCAAGCCATCGCGGTGACACC